>SNQJ01S0067356.1:0-33065 GCA_010110895.2 Picea sitchensis | reverse complement strand
AATGAATGAATCTCGCAGGATATACAGAGGTACAATGCAAGAAGGGTTGTAAATTATGAAAATTTGGAAAAGGGACAAATTTTTTGAGTGAACTTCTAGGTCCAAAGAGTCTATAAGGGTCTCCTACAGACTCAAAGACTGGTTGGCAATGAAATAGGTAGACCAGGAGAAAATGGCCAACAAAAGACAACAAAAATGAGTTGTATCCCCAATGGAGTCACCAATTTTGTTACGGGATAAATCGGTATATGCGGACACTAACAGATCTCCCTAGATCCCCCTGGATCTAGAACAAAACAGGACATGACATGACTCTTTCCCTAGGTTGTAATCATCGAATCTACTACCAAAATGGAATGAGTGACATACCTTTATATCGCTTCCTTAGGTCTTCGTTGTTTCCACTTCACTCCGGTGCTCTTGTGAGATTATGTCCAAGACAACACAATCCAACCAAAGTGAAGATAGCAAAGTATATTCAATGAAAACCTATGCATATGATCAAGGAGTTATGCGATAAAATAAGAGTGAATTTATGGGAAAAGGACATGCCACTGTATTGTATTAAATGAAAGTAGAAGATACAACCAGATCGCCTTGATGTCACAAGCTTCCTTTCAAGGGTCCTTGTTTCCAACACACACACTTTCTCTACACTTGCATGAACAAGATCAAGTATGGCTTGATGGACAAATGGAGGCCTCAATATTAAATTCAAACATGGTTCCTCACACAATTCTTTCATCAATTCTCCATTCAATCTTGCTTAACCTCTTCCTTGAGAAACCCTTCATTATATAGGATAAGGAGAGATGGTTAAAGGGATGAGGATGATACCACTAAATTTGAGAAGTCAGTAGGATGCCAACCATATCAATGCCACCTCATTTTATAGAAGATCCTCTTCTAGAACCTTCATAACTTCCTCTTCCTTTTAAGCTTTAAAATAGGTTCGCACCCTACCTATAGAGCAGACTACAAACACCTCGCAGGCTAGGTATAGGGTTGCCCGCAAGAATAAATATTCTCGCACCCTACAACATAGTCATCCTGCGAACTCATCTTAAAAATATGTTTTGTGGAAGAAGAAAACAATCACTTTTCTCAGGAAAAATGTCCTTATGAGAGTCTGAACACACAACTGTAGAGACACCACCAGAGTGACAAAAATAATGTGTAACAATAGCTTTGAACCATTTCTTCTCTTGAGATGAAATTTCAGTTGCAACAACTACTGTCTCCTTTGACACCAGGAAAGTAAGATCAAAAGTATTTTTCTGGATGCCATTGACGTAGAAGGAAAAATCCTTTGTCAACTACACATTATAAACCTGAATTTTCTCACAAAATCTCATGCATATGTCTTGCTCAAAAGAATCCATAATTGTTGGATCAGAGTTTACTAATTGCAAGTTTTGTGGCTCAAATATTATATCGCTCCCTCCCTTATTGTATTTCTTATTTCCTTGAGTTTCCATACTGCAGATATATGCTAAAAACATTGTGACTATGGAGAAAATGAAGTTCGAAGGCTAGGGTTTTGACAAGGAACTTTACATAGCGAGAAATAGAGATAGGGTTTGCAACAAATGGGATCAAAGGAACTCACCAAGGTTAAATCCAGTCATTAAGTCTCATATCGTATTAACTCATAATTCTATCTGGTAAGAAAAATGACCCCTCAATATTTAAAACATGGAAATTATGCAGGACATGTGATGTGTAGCGTATAAACAGGGCTTGGGTAGTGGATGAACAGGGCTTGCATAGTGCACAAGTCTTTTGAAATTTTCTATGGAAGATGAGTCTAACTGATGAGAAAGAGATTTTGCATGGAAAAAACGGGAGGGAAATAATTTCACATATCAAGCAAACTAGATTTGAAAGCATGATTAGACCATGGAAATGATTTGACAGTTTGGGTAGTGCCAATCTTTGCACAACGAACTTACACATCGTGTGATCCTTTACAAGACGGATATCAAAATCACTTTGGAATATTAGTACATACAACATGATGACTTATGATGGCTCCATATTTCTCATAACATGTCATTATGATTCATGATATCATTTGAAAACACTTCCCCTAGACCTTTGATTTATGAATTGACTCTTTTATGACATACCGCATCAAATCTTATGGAAACGACCCTTAGATTCATGAATAATCACTTATGCATACACTTGAAACTTTTCATGATACTAAAGCCTTTAAAAGCATGATTGACTATCACACACTTAATAACTCAAAATAGGAATGCATTGGTATTCCGAAGACCAATGAATGACTTTGCAAACTATTAACAAACATATGACCATACCTTAAAATCAAGGACACTAACACATTCATTAAATTATAAACAATAATCATATATAAACTCAAATCACAATGCACAACGTTTAACATGGAAACACAATCAGGAGAAAACCATAAAACTTGTCTTTATAAATTCATGTAGGCACCAACTTAATGTTACAAATATTGTAGGAACCAACCTACTGGAGACACCAATATCCTTAACTGAGCACCAATGCAACAAGATGTAGCCACCAACCTATTGGAGACACCAATCTCCTCAACTGAGCACCAACTCAACAACACCTGTAGGCACCAACCTACTGTTATAATATTTGCAAGCATCAACTAGTTGGAGACACAAATCCCCTCAGTTGAGCACCAACTCGACAAGATACATGTAGAAACCAATTCAATATATTCATACACATAGTACTTTTTACCTCACTTTCATGTTTCATTCCATATATAATCCTTCAAATCCTTGTCACATGCAACCTTCATCCCCTAGGAAGCATCATAACATCATTCCCAAAATAAAATCCTTGAAGAAAACATAAAAAACTTAGAATAGCACATTCAACAACATCATAACCTCTGAATAGTGCATATGGAAACATCATAGAGATTAAGTCCTTCATAGTGTACCTTAAGAAGAAGAAAGACCCCAAGAAAATCCCCTAGACTTCTCTTGCACACCTTTAAATCCAAAAAAGACACCCCAACACCTTTAGTGCACCTCATATCACTTCTTCACACCTCAGACTTGATCTCTTGCATGTTTACTCTACAAATATGCACATCTAAGTTGTATTTATAGTAATTTTGTCCCCACTTTCAGGGTTGACTTTTAAAGGCTGGCTGAGTCGACCTCAATTTTCTGGCTGGTTTGTTGGACGAAAATATTTATATCTCCTCATTCCTAGGGAGTTTGAGGGAATTCCATATACCATTGGAAAGATATCATAATAATATTTCCAACAATATAACTTGTGCTCTTATTTGATATAGGCATGTAGGGTATCCAAACTGACCATCAAAATCCAAAAAATAATACTTTCAACAATCTCCATCTTGAAATCTTTATGTTGGACATCTGTAGGCTTGTAATATTTATCTTGGAAATATATAGGCTCCCCCTATCTTTTACATCAATGAAAACAATATTTCAAACAATCTTCCCCTTTTTCATTGATGGAAACCCTTAATCAATTCCAATACTCCACATGTCTGCAATTGTCCTTGTATCTGCAAATCTTCCTCTATTTGCAACTTCTCTCCCTTTGACATCAATGGAAAATAGTTGCTCCCCTAATCTTTCTCTTTCCTGTAATGAAAAGTTGAGAGAGATATCACTCCCATACAACATTTTTCTCCTTTGACTTTTTCGAGTATGTATACATCTCTTGAGGTTATCTTTTCATTTTCCACTAATCTTCCTGAATTTGATTTTCTTATCTCACACCCTTTAGAATGAAACATGAGGTTGTGACCTTGATCACACATTTGGATGAAACTTAGAATATTATTCTTTAACCCTTCAACATACAAGACATTCTATGTCATAGTATTTTCATTATCAAGACTAACAACATTTTTTCCATCTATCCTTGCAGATGCTTTATCTCCAAAAGTAACACTGCCTCTTTTTACTTCCTTCAAGGTAAGAAACTTGGTATAGTCCCCTGTCATGTGTTTTTAACATCCATTGTCAATGTACCATTGGTTCCCTTCATTCTGAGCTTAAAGTGAAAGTCCACATTCTTCCTTCTTTGTTTCTTCTTGCTTCCTTTTCCACACCTTCGTGTATTATTATCTATGCTTGATAAGGACATATTCTTCCTTGTTTTTTTTAGGAGGCTTTATCATGCTTCTTCTATAGTCACATTCTATGTTCCCATAGTTATTGCACTTATAACATTCAGTATCAAGTAGAAGAGAAAATGAATTGTAGTTTATGTTAACAAACCCATGAGAACTTCTGGTTTTGTTGCTCACATAATCATCCTTTGAGGTTTTGTAAGAACCTATATTTCTATTTGTCACATGATCACTTCTTTCATAATCTCTACAATCTATTTGTTTATGACCAAAATTATTGCAATAAAAACAATAGCCAATAAATAGATTTTGGTACCGATTTTTGAAAGGTCTTCGTGGTGGAAAAACTCTTCTAAACTCATTATTGTTTTTCTTGTGAGAAGAATTGGGTTTTTTATATTCATCATTTCCTTTCCTTCCATTGTTGGTGGAGGATTTGAGAATATTAGCATAGATTTTAGGATTTTCTTCAGTTTCATTTTCTGATGGATTTGTGACTTTAATTCTTGCATCTCCCTCAGTGGAGTTTTGTTTATCGTCATAGTCGAGACTTATCTTGATGAATGATGACCTTTGGAAATTGATAATATTATCTAAGATTTCAGTACACTTTCCAAACTTCAAGCTTATATTCAACTGATTAGTTGTTTTCTCTAGTTCCTTTCTTGAGAAAATTATTTCAACTTCTAGCTTCTTGTGATTTTGTTCCTTTTCTTTCAGCTGACTTCTCACCACTTCTTCAATCGTCTTTGCCTAATCTAGTTGTGTCTTCAGGATAATAACCATATTCTTTATTTCTTCAAGATCATGATCCTTCTTTTCATGTTTCTGCAATTGCTCCTTTTGTTTTATATTCTCTTCCCCGAGTCTGTCTATTTATTTTAAGGAACTAACAAGTTCTTCTTCAAGATTCACTCCCCCATCAATGTCTTCTTCTTCTGAATATGGCTCATAGAAGGAACAATCATCGGATCTCTCTCCATAATGTTTTTGTAGCTTGTCCCACATCTGTTTAGTTGTTGTACAATTCATTACCTTAACAATATCAAAATATGGTAGGTCACTCAAGATGACCTCTATTGTTTTTTCATTGTTTTCACTTGACTCCTTCCCAACTTCATCTATATAAAATGTTGTGACTGATTCCCAAATACCAAACCTGAGGGCATATAAATATACCTTCATTCTTATACTCCATGTTGCATAGTTTGTTCTGTTGGAATATTCACCAATGCTAAGAGGGGGGGTGAATAAGTTGATCTGGATTTTATGAGAAGAAAAAAATGATCCATATTATTAACACAAAGATACAATGAAAAATAACAGAGATACATTAAAACTTGGCTTTTATTCAATAAACAAACATGTTGAAACTGTAAAATGTAGACTGAAACAAGCTTGCTAGAATGGTGGTGGCTTATCTCTGAGAAGAGATGTGATGGATGCGCTCATTGACACAAAGATGAGTATAATGAGGATCCAAAGGATTTTTTACATCAAACATTAATGCCAAAACCATAGATATCCAAAAACCTAACCCTAGGAGATGAACCACCAAAATTCATGTGGGCCCCGTTGGGGTAAGTTGGTACATCAACTTCCCGGGGTCGTAAATTTTGCATACAATATTCATTTTAGGCACATAATATCCCGTTGGAAAGGTATATTAGAGGAATACACATTATGCTATAACAATATAACTCCATTTATAGTGTGACTATGGTGGGCCCAAAATGTGTTTCTTAGGGTCTTAAAATTTCCCTAAAAGTTTAAGACTTGAAAATCTAGAAAAAACTACCAAGATGAAAAATGAAACTGCCAATATGACATCTGTATGTGAGCCAGTTGGAATATATGGGTGGCCACCAATATCCACCTGGATCCATCCTTTCCCCTTAGGAAGAAATGGTCTCCATTGAATTGAGCTCCCCCATCATATGAGGAAATTTCTACTGAATTGTACCCCGAGTGAATCACTTGCCTTGGTGCAGGAGCTACCCTTATTTGACAAAAAAATAAAGCTAAAAATTATATTGGCGAGTGACCTTGACCTGTGTGTCCATGATCTAATCAATGAATTCATACTCCATGCAGTTAGGTTTGAGCTCTGTCGATTTCAAGTTTTCTTCTACCTCTGAGGTGTCCAATAATGGTGGAAAGTATGGATGAAGGAGGTCCACATTAAACACTGGGTGCAAGCCAAGGAAAGGGGGAATGTTGAGCTCAAAAAAATTGTCACCCACAACCTTGGTGATTGAATAAGGTCCATAGCAGAAAGGAAAAATATTTTGATGGGGTCCTGTAAGGCGTTCTTTCTACAAGTGCAACCAAACTTTATCTCCCATTTGAAACTTGTGTGGCATCTGGTGTTGATCATGGCGTTGATTGTACTTGGCATTGGACTTATGAAAACTATATTTAACCTATTGTTGGATGTGCAAGATCCTCTCAATGAACTAAGTAGCTTTATCGGTTTCAGTTTGTGCATGGAACGAGTGTGCATGGGTGGCTGCAAGGGCTGGTGAAACATCCATGGGACCTAATGGTTGAAATCTCAACCCCATTTGAAATGGGTTGTGGCCTATTGAGATATGTATGGCTCTGTTGTAGCTATGCTGAACATAGGGAAGAATATCATCCCACATGCAAGGATGCTTGGAATTTTACATGCGTAGGATATGCATGATCATCCATTTGATTACCTCGGTTTGGCCATCCTTTTTGGGGTGGAAGGTCGTGGATTTGGTGAGCTTAGTGTTCAACAATTACTAGAGGCTTGACCAAAATGTGTTGAGGAACCAAATGGAATGATTTGAGATGATGGTTTGTGGTATCCCAAAATGTACCCACACTCATTCGAAAAAGAGCTTGGCAGTGGCCTCTGGTGTGAGGCTCTTCTTGCAGGTGGAAAAAATCACCATTTTAGAAAAACGATCAACCACCAAAAAAACATAGTCATTTCCCTGCTTGGTTGATGGAATGCATGACATGTAGTCTATCGAGAGGGATTCGTATGACCTTTCAGGAGTAGGCAGATGGGTGTAAATTCCTTGTTTCTTAATGGTCGGTTTGGAAATGGTGCAGGCAGTGTGGGACCTAATATACTTGATGACATCATGTCGAATTTTTGGTCAATAGAAATGTTGATATATCACTGCTACTGTATTTTCTACATTGAAGTTTCCTACCACTCGACTATAGTGGGCTTCCCAAATCAGTTTCACTTGCTTTCTTGATGGAACACAAAGATGGGCTAGATGACACACCAACTTGTCCTGAAGATGGGAATCAGTGACAACTGTGTTTGCACCCAACATTTGGTAGGAAGAAGAGAAGTCGTGATCTCTCTCATAGAGTTGGGGCCATCCGAAGGTCTCATGGCCATAAGAGTTTAGCACCGTGGTGAGTGCTGCAACTGGTGGGTGGCTGAGGCAACCAACAATGTGATTGGTGCTTCTTTTCTTATACTTTATGTTGATATGGAACTAGTGCAAGTATGTGGACCACTTTTAATGGTGTTCATTTTGAAATTTTCCCTATGTCTGCATGAACTGCAACAACTTATGATTGATGTGGATGATTGTCTCCTTTCTGAGAATGTAATTCCTCCACTGGTGATAGGCTTGCATAAAGGAGTACATTTATTTGCATTAAGTAGGGTACTTACAAATGACATCTGATAGTTTCTCACTATGATAGGCCATGGTGTGTTCATCCCAAGTGAGAATTGCACCCACATAATCGTCTGAAGTATCTGTCTCGATATCAAAGTGTTGTTGTATGTCGGGTAATGAGAGCACTAGGGTTGAGCACAAGTGATGCTTCAAATCATAGAATTATTGTTGTTGTGATAGGCCCCACATGAAATTTTCCTTACCACCACCCCTGGTTACTTGGCTGAGAGCTCATGCAATATGGGAGAATCCCAACATGAACCTGTGATAGAAATTGGCAAGGCCTAAAAATATCTGAAGCTCAGTGAGTGTGGTTGGGGCTAGCCAATTGCAAATGACCTGGATCTTGGATAGATCCAAATGTACCCCATGCTCATCAACAATGTATCCTAGGTATTGGATTATGTCCATGCTAAAGGAGCATTTTTCCAAATTTGCATATATCTTGTGTTACTGCAGAGTGTGCAGAACCTACTGAATATGTTGCAAGTGTTCCGTCAAATTATTTTTTTAGATGAGGATGTCATCCAGATACACCACCATAAAATAATTGGTGAAAGGTCACAAGATAGTGTCCATCATCCTCATTAAATTTTTTGGGGCATTTTTCAAACCAAAGGGCATGACCAACCATTCAAAAATACCTTCTTTGGACTTGAAGGTAGTTTTCCATACATCTGTTTTCTCTATTGGGACCTGATGGTAGCCATAATTCAGATCAATATTACCGAAGTATTTTCCCCCCTTGAGAAGGTCAAGGATATCGTCGATTTAGGGAATTGGGTACCGATTCTTGACTATGATTTTATTTAGGGCTCGATAATCGATGCAGAGTCACCAGGTCCCATCTTTCTTTTGCACAAGCACAATTGGGAAAACATGGTGATGATATGGGTTAGATGTGCCTTTTTTGGAGAATTTCTTGGATCTGATTCTTGATTTCCTCATTTTATAGAAGAGAGCAATGATAGATTGGTCCATTGGGTAGCGGTGCGCTAAGAGTCATATCGATTGAATGCTTGACATGATAGTGTAGAGGTACCCCAGTGGGTGAGTAGATGATGTCTTTGTATTCTTCCATAACCTTATCCACTTGCTTATGTTGCGTGGAGAGATTGATCACGAAGGCCATGGATGTGGCTGCAACCTTCCACTCATTTTGAGAGAAAATCATGAAGAATACCAACTTCCTGGTATGAGAGATGATCTTCCTGCATTTCTTCGAAGAGATCAAGGAAATGGTAGTAGGTGGGACTACCTCGGGTATCCTGTACAATTTCCTATCCAAAGTAATAATAACATTGTGAGGCCTAGACTCATATACAACATGACGTTTCCATAAACAAGGTTGGCCCAAAATAAAATCATAAACTTCAAGGGGAGAGACATCAAACAATACCTCATCTTTTAAGGGTTGATTCCATAGGACAATAAACAATGTTGGATGACGTAAATATCACTTCCCTAGTGGAGCCATTCGATCGTGTATGGTTGAGGGTGAAATGTTTTCGGTAGGGCCAATCGCTTGACAACCTTAGCTGGGATGAGGTTCTTCTTGCTAATTATATCAACAATGAAGTCCAGTGGAGTACCCTTCACCTACATCTGTGATGGATCTTGGTGGTAGTTGTTGTTCCTGAGATTAATTCTAAGGCTCAAAGAATAATTTCAGGCATCAAATATTTAAAATGAAGTATTTATAAGTTCTTTTTCTACCTTCAGTTTTATGAGAAATAATCTTTAAATGAAATTAATAATAAGACAGTACAGAGGTTGTATCTTGTTATCTGAGTTGTAATGATAATGTCAAATGATGTAGAAAATATTTTCAAAAATATTAAAACAAAGTCAGGTATCAATTACAGATAAGTCTCACCTTGTTTGCAATAGAAGAAAATTAGAATATGCACCCTTGAAAAGGAGATACAAATGCAATAATTCATACAGATCACAGGTCTTGTTTTAATCACAGTAATAATAGAGGAAAAGTTGTTACTAAATGAATTGTTGATATATTATGATCACAATAGATGTAGTACTAAATTGAAATCATTCACTCTTCAAGAACTACAGAAAGAATTTCAGAGAGATGGAAACACATAACTCAAATTGAACAAAACTTACAATCTCTGTCTGCACTTGTATTAATATTCAAAAAAGTTTTCTCTTTTACATTTGACAAAAAGAAGCCAGGAATAGATCTAGATCTATCTATTTATAAAAAAAAATTCTCAACTAAAAATCGTTGGAATTCCTACAATAGAATACCATCTGAATGAAATAACAACATGCAAATATTGTTGAGTTCTGATTTGGTGTGCTCATGCTTCATCTGTCTCTTCATTTGCTCGCAGATGCACTTGTTTTCCTTTGTTCTTTGAAATGGGTACACATGTACACTAATTCCACCACAATCATTGGCTTACTATCTTTGCCATCTGATTTTGTTTCCATATGTCCCTTCGAATGCGTTTACTGGGATAAATAATTGCAGTTGAAGATATGGGGGTGGTAATTAGATAGGTATCTCAATGCTAGCTCGTTATGGTATGTCTAATAGTTACGGGGAAGAGTAACCGTTAATGAATAGGATGAGGTGGGGACAAGTGTCTAATAAGAAGGTGGGATGAGTGGATGCGAGGATGTAGGTGGTAGGGATAGACGGGGTAAGTGACGCGTAGAGAGTGTGACAGATTGGAGGGTGAAAGATAGAGTGGGTGGAGGGCAGGTGTTGAGTCCTTTTATACTTTTCTGTTTTGCTGGGGCACGAGGAAGTCGTTTTGAGGTAACCCTCCTTTCGCACCACAATGCACCTGGTGATTCCACGTACCCCTGAGAGAAAACCCTGGTTTAAATTACGGGATTGCCCTTCGAAATTAAACCCCGCACAACTTCGCCCCCCGCAATCATTCTCGGCTGCTGATCTCCAAGGTCCATTAAAACACAAATATCGATATCACAAAGTGAGATAAGCGCCCAAAGGTTAAGATGAGGTCAGAACTCTCGGTCACATGTATAGAATACAGAGCGAACTTTGTGCAATTTCCTATCCGACAATCCAAGCATGGGTCACATGTCAGACGATCCCCGTATTTGGTGATATCGTATTTCGGGAGGAAGAAAATAGTGCTCAGTAAAGAACTCCTGAAGTTTCAAAGCCCGAAGTTGATCTGTACCGTTGATCGAAGTGGACATGTGGAAGGAGATCCTACACTCCAACGAATAACCACTTCGAAATAAATACATATGCATGAAGTGAGAAATCCTGAAGGCCTAAAGCCTGAAGTTCATCTGGACCGTTGATCGAAGTGGACACATGTCGGTAGATTTGACACTTTGGAAGGTTTGCGATGTTATGCATATTGAAACGACCGAAGCCCGGAGTTCAGAAGTAAATCTCAGTTTCTCAAATCAAAAGGACATGCGAAGCCATATCTCTCACTTCAGAGACTTACTACTCCAGAAGGTTTGCAATGTTAAGAATATCAGAACTCTCGAAGCCCAGAGTTTTGAAGTAACTCTCAACTATCCAAATCAAAATGACACATGGTGCCAGATATCTCACTTCGGGGCTTTGTGTTGTTGTGCATCTCAGAACACCCGAAGCCTAGAGTCCCGAAGTATCTCTCAGTCGTCCAAATCAAAAGGACAAGTGGCTCCAAATCTCTCACTTCAGGGACTTAGCACTTCGGGGGTTTTTGTTGTTGTGCACCTCGGAATGCCCGAAGCCTAGAATCCCGAAGTAAATATCAGCCATCTAAATCCAAAGGACACATGGCACCAGATCTCTCACTTCAGAGACTTAGCACTCTAGAAGGTTTGTGATGATAAGCAACTCAGAATGCCCGAAGCCCGGAGTTCCGTAGTAAATCTTAGCCGTCCAAATCAAAAGGACATGTGGCGCCATATCTCTCACTTCGAGGACTGAGAACTTTAGGGTTTTGTGTTGTACACATTCTTTCTCCCATTTTTGTCTATTTATCCCTTTCTTAGTTTATCAGGCTTCCAAACTGGTCTAACGTTCTGCTAATTTTTGAAATATGGTCTATCGAGATTCCTTGCAACTTTTTGTGGCACCATAATCCTTAAGGAAATAAGATTAGCCTTCCTATAACAAGAGAAGTATTTAAGCTCTTCACTGAATGAAAAACTGTCAATTGTAAATGGTAGAATGAATTTTAAATTCAAAGAGCTTTATAAAATCTATCGGTCTTCGTATAGATCTGTTTTCAGAGAGATTATTAAAAATTTTGATGGAATTTATCACCTGGAAAATCAAAATAATTATTAAAATCATTAACTTTAGCCAATCATAAAATTCATTAACAATTCAACGGTTTGAGGTTTGGAGGTTTTGAATGTGACAGGGAAGAAATCTCCCGAAGGTCGAATTCATGGAGAAGTTAATCTCTTATTAATCACTTTTATGTTTCAATTAATCATGTTTTAAACATTGAGTTAGCCTTAAGTACTTTGGCGGTTTGACGTTCAGGAGTTTTGGATGTAGCATGATAGAAATCCTCCGAAGGAAGAATTCCCATAATATTTCTCTAAGTTTTTTTCTTTTTTTGGGTAAAACTTTATTTTTAAGAGGCAAAATCTAAAGTTCAAAAGCTCAAAATTATGCATGTTCCAACATAGGCTCCATCTGGGGATTGTGGATCCCTGTGAGGTGTGAAAGAACAATACACCAAGTGACTTTATTGGGTAAATGGAGTCATTATTGATTTTTGAAAAACATTTTCCAGTTTTATTTAAGAATTAATAATACATAGAAAAATGATATTATCCAAGTCCAAAAATATCCAAAACATACTTTATGATTGATCTCAAGTTAGGCTGCTAAAAAATTATTTTTCTTAAAATTGATTTAAGAATTGTTTATGATAATCAAAATAATTTTAACTAAAATATCATCTTCGACCAACTTTGTTCGCTTCAAGGTTAAGCAAATGTAACATATTTATTTAGGGAATCCCTAGTTGGTTTAGGATGTAAAAAACAAAAAAACATCGGAAAGAGAATTAGATAACAGAGTATGATATATAGATTTGTATGACATCCTTACAAATATCATAGATATTGCTTCACTGCCAGTGAGCCTGTTCAATACCCCGACGAATTTATCTACTTCTCCCATTGAATTTCCTTTCACCACTTCAATTAACAAAATTGTGTTTTGCTGAGATGAGAGAAATCAATATATGAATTTCCTTTCATCATCTCCTTTGGACAAGATGGGGGAAATCAAATTATGAATTTCCTTTCACCATCTGTCTTATATTTTAATATTTTGAAGTGGGGGCAATCAATTTGTATGTAACATACAAGGGATGACATTTGTTTAAAATCTTTAGACTAAAAATAAGGTCTGTCAATAGTTTTAAGAATAGTCTGAAACTAACTTTCTTCCAATTTTCAATACACCTTCACCTCTAGGAGAAAATTTTATGGGAATCTTAATCTTTCAGAGATCAACCTTGAGTGAATTAATCAGTTTAAAGTCCGATAGTAGAGCTAAAATTATCAGGATTAGCATAGACATACTTTGTCAATTAAAATCAAAGGAACATAAAGAATTTCGCCTAATCTTGTCTTGAAAATATGTTTTTAAGTTTTCATAGTCAAGCTAAGTTTCTTTCTTTCTATGAAGACTAAAAGAAAATAAGAAAGGAGAAAAAAAATCTGAAGCAGATAATAACTTGGGGATAGGTAAAAAATGACCCAATCACATATTTGAAGGATCTAAACAAAATGCCCTAATCCTACACAAGTTTGTGTATTTAGTTTAGACTTTATTCTAGCTTATTTATCATTATTTTATTTTTATTCCAGAGATGGCTTTAGAATTTATCAGCATGACACTTCAAATTACAATTTTATACATCTTTGATTTTTTGGTCAGGTGATAATATTATCATGAGAAAAACTCCCTTCACATTCATTTCGAAAAGAATTTTTTAAATTTTATTTGAGCTATAAGAAGAGTAGGGATTCATACCTTATTTTCCTTTTGAAATTTCAGCAAGGCAGATTATTTATTTATCACATGTTTTTAGAGAAATCAAATGCTCGAAAGATGAGTGTCGAGTTTTTATTCAGCCTCATCTCTTGTTCAACAAGATCTATTCTGCAAAAGGAATGAAATATAAAATATCAAATAATCCTGTAAAATAGAGATGATATGTGATATATATGTTTTTATTTTCGCTTTAATGAAGTCAAGTAATCATAAATTTATTAAAAATATTTACAACAAATGATCAAATGACTCAGATAAAAAGAAAAGAAAAATTGAAAATTAAAATTGCCAATGTTAATCCAATCCGATATATACAATGGAATTCTAAAAGGTGACTACTACATGAAATGTTTTAAATAACGCTCATTGATAGGAGCATCAAGAATTTCTCCATTAATATTTTCTAGTGAGAATGAGTTTTTTCCCTCAGCAGCTGGGATTTTGAAAGTTCTGAACCAGAGATGATCGAATTTGCCATGTTTCCCTGCATCTTCCTTTCTAGCCTCCCATTTTAAAACTAAATCGCCGGGAAGAAACTCCATGTCTTTAAAATTTTTTTATCAAAAAGGGCTTTCATATTATCCAGGTATTTTTGGAGCTTATCATCCACTTCTACTCTATTTTTCTGAGCTTCAATGATTTGATTTATTCTTCTCGTAACATCATTTGTCTCTTCATTTGTATCATTCCAGAGCTTCATCACAGGAAGGGCAATATTAATAGGAATAATAACATCAGTACCATAGACTAATTGGAAAGGAGACATACCTATATATTTTTTGGTGCAAATTCGGTTTGCCCATA
This sequence comes from Picea sitchensis, assembly GCA_010110895.2. NCBI lineage: Eukaryota > Viridiplantae > Streptophyta > Pinopsida > Pinales > Pinaceae > Picea > Picea sitchensis. The sequence goes on along the minus strand of SNQJ01S0067356.1, from coordinate 18,445 downwards.
GGGCGTATTTTAAGTGTGTATGCCAAGATTTTTTGTTTTCTGTCAAAACTTTCTTGATTATAGTCATAAAAATCTTGGTAGATGATTCGGCCAACCCATTTCCATGAGGATAATAAGCTGTAGAATGAACTAAAATAATATTGTATTTCTGACAGAAATTGATCATTGCCATAGATTTAAATGCTTGAGCATTGTCAGTAATTATTTTCCTAGGATGACCAAATATTAATAAGATGTTTTCTTCCAAAATGTTTATCACTACTGAATCTGTAGAATTATGAGTTGGAATGGCTTCAACCCATTTCATAGAATATTCAGTAGCGGTCAGAATCCATCTATGTTAAACACTCGATTGTGTATGAATTCCTCCAATGAAGTATAGGACCCATTGTTGGAAAGGTGCTTCAACTTTTACCGTAATTAAAGGTAAGTCAGGAAGATTTTGCTTGTCGGAAAACAGTTGGCATGAATTGCAAGCTTTGACCCTTGCATTTACATCGATAAATAATTTTGGCCAATAATATCCTACCCTTAAAATTTTGTAAGATGTTGCTCTCCAGGCATGATTTCCCCCACATGCTCCATGAAATTTGTCAATGACACCTTCTGTTTCAGATTCTATCAGGAAACATAACAAGAAACCCAGAGGGTCTTTCCAGTACAGCTTGCTATCAATAATGCAATACTTAATTCCATGTAACTTTAAAGTTCTTTCTTTAGAAGGAGTCATGCCATTTGGGCATCAGAGAGTAAGGAGGTATGTAACAATATCATTGTACCAAGCAGAGGAGGATAATTTATCCTCAATCTAAATCATAGGTGCTTGATCGTCAATTTCCTCTACATGTAGAAGAGAATCATGTGATTCGAACTTATTTATTCCAAGCGCTTTGAAATTTGATTCGGCTAACATCCTTGCCAAACCTTGACCTTTCACTAGTTTGGTTGGTTTCACTTCTAAATCGAACTCTTGAATTTTAGCCAACCATCTACCTCTTCTTCCATCATTGTCTGGATGAACCAAGATATATTTAATTGCCTTTTTTGGTACATAAGTGATTATTTTGGAGTGCAAGACATATGTTCTGAAATCCCTGAGAGCCTTCACCATCGCATAAGATTGTTTTTCGAGAATGTCATATCTTAGCTCTGTATCCCTGAGGCTTTTGCTGAAAAAGGATATTGGTTGTTCGAATCCTTCTTCGTTCTTTTGAAGGAGCACTACTTCCACAGTATGTTCAAAAGAAAAATAGAAGATGAAGAATTGTTTTGTATAGTCTGGACTTGCCAATACTGGTGCTTCTCCTATAGATTTCTTAACATGCTCAAAAGATTCTTTGGATTTTGCAGTCCATTTTACTTCGCTGTCCTTTTTTAGCATATCTGTAATCAATTTGATTATTTCAGCAAAGTTAGGAATAAATCTCCTTAGAAAATTGATCTTTCCCAAAAAAGATTGAATCTCTTTTCTGTTTCTAGGAATATTAATCAGGTCAATAGCCTCAACTCATTTAGGATCAACCTTAATTCCATCTTTTGAAACTATATGACCTAAAAGTTTACCTTCTTTCATGGAAAAGTGTGATTTTTTGGGATTAAGAGACAAACCAAATTTTCTGCTTTTTAAAAAAGTTTGTCTGAGGTGCACCAAATGTTCTGCATCAAAATTGGTAAAAATGATCAGATCGTCTAGATAAATAAAAAAAAATTGTCTCTCTCACTGAAGAACACTGTATCCATTGCTCTCTGGAAAGTTGCTCCTGCATTCATTAAACCGAAAGGCATTTTATCATACATAAAGGTTCCCCATGGAGTAGTAAATGAAGTCTTTTCTCTATCATCTTAATGAACAACAATCTGATTATATCCTGAGAAACCATCAATCATAGAAATTATGTTATCCCTTACTACCTTCTCTAAAACATGGTCCATTTTTGGGAGCGAGTAGTTATCTTTAAGAGAAGACCATTTTTAAGTTCTTAAAATCAACGCAAAGTCTTATTTCACCGTTCTTATTCCTAAAAGGGAACAAATTGGCCACCCATTCAAATTATCTGAGGGGGACAATGATTTTTGCATCAAAGATCTTTTTAACCTCATTTTCTATTACTAGTAGAAGAATTGGGTTTATCTGTCTAATCTTCTACTTGAAAGGATTAATACCATGTTTTAAGGGAATCTTGTGTTCAATAACAAAAGTATCATAAGTTTTTAAATCATCATAAGACCATGTAAAAACATCTTTATAATGTTTAAGTAACTCATCATATTTAATCTTTATTTGTGTTGGAAGACATTTTGATATTTTGACCATTTTGGGATTTTCATTAGTTCCTACATTACAATCTTCAATTTCTTCGGGTTGAGGTCACAAAGTATACTTTAAAGGTATATCATCCCGGTCAAACAAAATTTATAAAGGGATCATACCTCTGGGAATTTGATTGTTTTTAAGTAAGAGCATTTGGTGATTTGCAATTTTATCTTGGAACTTCTCTGGGTTCTCTCCTTCCTGCATAATCCAAGCAGGATCATTCTGATTTTCTTGATCTATGTGGGTCTCATAAAACTCATCTACCATTTCCATGATTTGTTTTATTTTTTCATCATCTTCAAACACTTGCCAGTGTTGAAAATTGTTTGGAATCGAAGGCCTATGTCTCATCTCAATATGATATTTCAGCTTCAAAACTGTAGGTGGTATGAAAGTCACAACATCTTTGGCTAAAGAATCAACTTGTTGATTTTTCATTCTGGGAATAGAGTGAATATTAAAAGACAAGAAGACATTCTCTATTAGATTCTAGACACAATTTCTATAGGATCTCAACCTCAGATTCTTAGCTTGATATTGTTGTTTTATTTGTTTTACAATGAGCTCAACATCACCATAAACTATCACATGTTTGATTTTTAGTTTTTCTTGCAGCTTCTAATATTAAAACTAAAGCTTCATATTCACAGAAATTATTGGTATAATCGAACTCCCATTGTAATCTATAAGATAAAGGAATAACATACTCGTCACCTGGTGCCACAAATAAAATTCCAGCTCCTTCTCCTTCACGGGATGAAGCACCATCAAAGAACATTTTCCACATCCCCTTTCTAACATTTATATATTTCTTTGAAAATTCTATTTTTGATTTTCTCCTTCTGCACATTCTTCAAAATCATCATCTACAGATAGTATAGAATTTCCCAAATCTTGATCAACAACATAGACTAGGTAGTTATTGGGGTTTTGAGGGTCGCTTACAGTATACCCCAGTCTAGTTTCTCTATACAGTCGAGTAAATTGTCCACCAAAAATTGGAATTGTAGCATAGGTCATGTCTAACTGAATCAATCCTCCTAGATTGACACCCCAAGATTTGGATAGAAGCATGCCATACTTGGTAGGAACATCAACAAAAACCACATCCATAAGGATACTTTTCACGGGAACCTAAGCAAGGTTTACAACTAAATCTTTAATCATACCTAGACACTTAACCTTTCTAGAATCGAACGAGTATAAATATTGATAAGGTCTGGTAATTTCAAGGCCCAATGTTTCCATAATAATCTTAGGCATTAAATTATGCAAGGCTCCTGATTCTAGCATACAATTGTGAAGTAAATGATCATGCACAGTCAATGTAATATAGAACGAAGCAACAAAATCCTTACTGTTTTCAATGTGTGGTCTGAGCATGATTGTAGGTTTTTCATCCTTCAAATTGCTAACATCATCTTGACATTCAGCATCAGAAAAATTGATTGCCTTAGAGATTTGTTTTTTATAGATCGGGTTCCTAGCAAGTTCAACCAGAGGCATTGGAATTTTAATTTTATTAAGTTCATTATCTAAGTTGAAAGTCCCAATTGGTTTCTCAATTTATCTAGTCTGAACTTCAACTTATGTATTTTTTGGCTTCTTAGTTTGTACTTCTTTTATTTCAACTTGCTTTATTCGGGAAAATTGCATTTCAGTTGATGGTTTTGTAACTGTTGCCTCATTTTATTTGTTTCGTGATAAAATCTTTTTTGGTGGAATATTTGTAGATTTTTTTTATCTTGGCCTCAAATCGTATTTATGTTGAAGCTCGACCATTATTGAATAAGCGAGACTTTTGTATGTAGAGTCTCCCAAATTGTTGATATTTTCATCGTTATTAAACAGAGATTCCAGATCTAAGGATTTCACATAATCATGTTTGGTTGGGTGAGGCTTAAGGTCATCATCGTTGAGGTTTCTTAGATCTTCCTATAATTCCTCATAATCTTGCACCTCATCTCTCTGTATGAAATTATCAGTTTTAAACAGAGCCTTAGGATTAGGATTTCTCCTGAATTGATTTCCAACATATGGTTAAGGTTTTGCGTATTCTATTTCCATCCTGGAAATTTTGTTCGATAAATCTTTAATAACTTTCACCATCTCATCCATTTTTTACTCTGCAGATTTCCCAGATCCATAGGGCCCTGCATGTTCTTTAAAATGCCCGGGTTCTCTTGTTACCATATCAAGTTTAGTTTTCAACTTCCCGAATGCCATCATATTTGATTCAATCTCTATAGAATCATATTTCATTCCTACAAAAGTAGTATATCTTCTTTCCCTCAAAAGTAGAGCGAAATCAGAATCAAAAGCCCCTGCAAAAGTAACTTTCGCAGTTGGTTGAGAAGGTTTAAATTCATATGGGATTTTGTGATAAATCTTATTAAATCTTTGGATAAATTCTAGGATTGATTCATAAGTTTTCTTTCTCAAGGCTCTGAATTCGGTTAGGTAATATATATGGTCTTTTTTCTCACCCCATTTCCTTATGAAGGAAGTTTCCATATCAGATAGTATATAACCTACTTGAATTCCTCTGAACCAATTTCTTACCTATCCTTCAAAATTTTGTACCAACGGTATCGTGTAAACATCCTCATGCTCAACACCAAGGATATCAACAAATTGATAGAAAAAGGTTATATGTTTTGTTGCTGTTAGATCCCCTTCTCATGTGAATTTAGGGAGGCTCTTCATGTAATTTTCAGGTAAATCATGCAAGACAATAGGAAGAACTAAGGGATCATATCTAGTAGTGACCTTGTCAAAGATACTAGGGGGTTGAGCTTGTCCACTAGCCCCTACACCTCCATCACCAGCTATTGAAAATCTAGGAGATGAAAATCGAGGGCTAAACATGATATTATCAAAAACTTCAAAAGATTGATCTACTAAACTTTTGACTACTTCGGGAAAAGAAAGAATCGATTGTGTACTAATGATAGTAGGGATTGAAATGGATTCTTTATTTTCATTGGTAAAAATATCTATCAATGAAATAGGGATGGTCTGGTCATTCTCAAATTTTATTTTAAGAATAATTACTTCTGGAGTTTATTGTTTAACTTCAAATTTGCTTGGTGATGCTTCTACAGAGTGAACTTGTTTAAATTTTTCTTTAAGACTTAGTTCTTCAGCGGGAATCTTAACCTTAACTTGCGTAATTCTAGGTTGATATACCTTACCTACTGATGCAACAGTTTGTTTGAGATATCCCTTCGGTTTCAACAAATATTTTGGATCCAAAATTGGCGCAGTATGCTTTTCATTTGGGTTTTTCCTGGTATTATTTCAACCTAGGCCCAGATTTTCCTACAATGGAGTCACCAGGTGAAAAATGAACCTTTCCATGTATTCAATCTTTGTTCACCATCAAATACCAAAATTTAACGTTTTCGTTCTCCCAGGGAAAATGGTTTCATTTCTTCGTCCCTTGCAATGACGCCAAAAAGATGTTCCTGAGATTAATTCTAAGGCTCAAAGAATAATGTCMYGCATCAAAAATTTAAAATGAAGTATTTTATAAGTGATTTTTCTACCTTCAATTTTCTGAGTCGCAATTATAATGTCAAATGATGTAGAAAATATTTGCAAAACTATTAAAAMAAAGTCAGGTATCAATTACAGATAAGTCTCGCCGTGTTTGCAGTAGAAGAAAAGTAGAAGATGCACCCTTGAAAAGGAGATAAAAATGTAGTAATTCACACAGATCACAGGTCTTTTTATATTCACAGTAATAAAAGAGGAAAARTTGTTACTGAATGARCTGCTGATATATTATGATCACGGTAGATGTAGTACTAAATTTCAATCATTCACTCTTCAAGAACTACATAAAGAAATTCAGAGAGATGGAAACATAGAGGAAACAMATAACTCAAATTGACTGAGACTTAGAATCTATGTTTGTACTTGTATTAATATTCAAAAAACATTTCTCTTTTACATTCGGCAAGAAGCAGCCATGAATAGATCTAAAATCTATCTATTTATACAAAAATTGTCTCAACTAAAAACCGTTGGACTTCCTACAATAGAATACCATCCGAATGAAATAACATTGTGCATATATTGTTGAGTTCTGATTTGATGTGTTGGTTCTTCATATGTCTCTTCATTTTCTTGCAGATGCAATCATTTTCCTTTATTCTTTGAAATGGGTACACATGTCCACTAAAGCCACCACAATCATTGGCTTACTGTCTTTTCCATATGATTATGTTTCCATCTGTCCATTTGAATGCATTTACTTGGATAAAGAATTACAGTTGAATATATGGGGGTGGTAATTGGACAAGTAGCTCAGTGCTGACTCATTTTGGGATGACTAAAAATTACGGGGAAGAGTAACTGTTCACTAATAGGATGATGTGGGGAAAAGTGTTCAATAAGGAGGTGGGATGAGTGGATGCAAGGATGTAGGTGGTAGGGATAGACGGGGTAAGTGGCGTGTAGCAAGTGTGATAGACTAGAGGGTGAAAGATAGAGTGGGTGGAGGAAAGGTGTTGAGTCCTTTTATACTTTTCTATTTTACGGGGGTACGAGGAAGTGGTTTTGAGGTAACCCACCTTTCACCCCGCAATGCACCTGGTGATTCCACATACCCCCAAGAGAAATCACGGTTTAAACTGTGAGACCTCCCTTAGAAATTAAACCCCGCACAACTTCACCCCTCACAATCGTTCTCAGTTGTTGATCTCCACAGTCCATTAAAACATGATTGTCGATCTTGCAAAGTGAGATAAGTTCCCAAAGGTTAAGCCAAGGTCATAGCTCTCAGTCACATGTAGAGAAGACAGAGAAAAATTCATGCAATTTCTTGTCCTTCGATCCAAGCAGGGGACACGTGTTAGATGATCCCCGTATTTAGTGATATTGTATTCTGGGAGGAAGGAAACAGTACTGAGTAAAGAACTTTTGAAGTTACAAATCTTGGAGTTCATCTGTACTATTGATTGAAGTAGACACATGGAAGGAGATCCTACACTTCGACGGATAACCACTTCAGAAGAAAGACAGATGCATGAAGCGAGAACTCCCAAAGGCCTGAATCCCTGAGTTCATCTGGACCATTGATCAAAGTGGACACGTGTCTCCAGATATGACACTCAAGAATGTTTGCGATGTTATGCATCTCGAAACGCTCGAATCTCGTAGTTCTAAAGTAAATCTCATTCGTTCAAATCAAAAGGACATGTTTTCACTCACTTCAAAGACTTAGCACTCCGGAAGGTTTGCGATGTTAAGCATATCAGAATGCTCGAAGCCCAGATTTCCAAAGTAACTCTGAGCCATCCAAATCAAAAGGACATGTGGCACCAGATCTCTCACTTCAAGGAATTATCACTTTGGGGGTTTGTGATGTTGTGCATATTGGAATTCCCGAATCCTGGAGTCCTAAAGTAACTCTCAGTTGTCCAAATCAAAAGGACACATGGCACCAGATCTCTCACTTTAGGGACTTATCACTTATGGGGTTTGTGATGTTACACATCTCGGAATGCTCGAAGCCTGGAGTCCCAAAGTAAATATAGTCCGTCTAAATCAAAAGGAAATGCAGTGCCAGATTTCTCACTTTGAAGACTTAGCACTCCGTAAGGTTTGCGATGTTAAACATCTCGAAACTCCTGAAGCTCAAAGTTTTGAAGTAAATATCAGTTGTCCAAATCAAAAGGACACGTGGTGCTAAATCTCTCACTTCAGGGACATAGCAATTCGGGTGTTTGTGTTGTACAAATTCTTGCTCCCATTTTTTTCTATTTATCCCTTTCTTATTTTATCATGCTTCCAAACTGGTTTAGCGTTCTTCTAGATTCTGAAATATGGTCTATCGATCTTCCTTGCAACTTTTCGTGGTGCCATAATCCTTAAGGAAATAATATTAGCCTGCCTGTAAGAAGATAAGTCTGTAAGCTCTTGACTAAATGAAAAACTGTTAATTGTAAATGGTAAAACGATTTCGAAATTCAAAGAGCTTTATAAAATCTACCAGTCTTCGTATAGATATGTTTTTAGAGAGATTATTAAAAAGTCTGATGGAATTTATCACCTGGAAAATCACAATAATTATTCAAATCCTTAACTTTAGCCAATCATAAACGTCATTAAAAATTTGACGGTTTGGGATTTAGAGGTATAAAATGTGAGAGGCAAGAAATATCTCGAAGGTCAAATTCATGGAGAAGTTAATCTCTTATTATTCAATTTTATGTTTCAATTAATCATGTTTTAAACATTGATTTAGCCTTAAGTACTTCAGTGGTTCGAAGTTCAGGAGTTTTTGATGTAGCATGATAGAAATCCTCCGAAGGCTGAATTCCTGAAATAATTCTCTAAGTTTTTTTCTTTTTTGGGTAAAACTTTATTTCTAAGGGGAAAAATCTAAAGTTCAAAATCTCAAAATTATGCGTCTTCAAACAGTAGTAATGGTGGCATTGGGTTCTGCATCAATAATCCATCTCCCCTTTTCTGGTTCTAAATATGAGTTGGAACCCACATTTGATTAAGAGGATTTCTCCTCAGCCACCAATGACTGATTTGGGCGACAATCAACAATGTTATGCAGGGGATCTTATGGAAGTCGTACACATTCTTAGTGTCTTTCTTCGTCTTTCCATTGTCCTTGTTTGTGTGCAACTTAGACTGGTTTTCCTGAGGCCGTCCATATTTTCTCTATCCTTTTTTCTATGGTTTGGGGATTCCCAAGTTGCCTTTCTTCTACTGTGAGGGATTCCTAGAACCAAACTACCACATCTTTTGTTTAATCTTTTGCTCAATTTTGACAACATATCGATAGGTCGCGCCAAAGGACAAGATGTACATAAACTCCATTTGTGTATGTATGTATCTATGTAAATCATCATGGTACTTGAGCACTAGATGTCTCTCATAATCTTTGATACCCAACTTTGTGCACAGGGTATGGAAGATATTTTTGAACTCTAGCACTGCTTGGTCCCTTTCCTACCGCAGTGTGGTCCATCTTGTATACAGGCCGTCATAACTTCCAATGGGGTAGTATTGTTCCTTAATAGCATCCCTAAAGGACTCTTAGGTGAGTGCAACTGTAAATAATGAGGGTTATTTTATTGCCTTTTTTGCACAGAAAGTCTCCCACTAATATTTGACATGGGGTATGACTTTGAGGAGCGCAAATGTAATATTTTCTCTATTGGAAAAGTTATGGACACAAATGTACCCTTATAGCAGATTCAACCATTTGTCTACAACATATGTGTCTATCTGACCTTCAAATATAGGAATATCAAGGTTTATCTGTACCTTTAAGGGGAAAATGCCTCTGCTCAAGGAAGATGCATCCGATGTTTGTAGTCGTCGAAGGATTTACACAAAATTATCCATCATCTCATTCCTCTATTACACGAGGGATTTATCGAGAAACAATTTGAAAGGATCTCATGTCCCATCATCTTTATTTTCTCCCTCCATGGAAGGTCCCTTGGTCATGTGATATTTCTTGTCCTTAATAGAAGCAAGATCAAGACCCAACTCTTTGTACCCTAACCTCGTTGAGGAAATGCACTAAGAATGACAAGGAGCAAACCGCTCTCATACCATTGATCCATATTTTATGAGGAGAATGAAATGAATACAGATCTATATTATTAAAACAAATATGTCAATGTTTCATCAAAATATGCACAAGAGATCTAGMTAAAGAAAATACAAACAAAAATTATCAAGAAATGACGAGAGATTCAATAAGGAAGAATGATAAAATATATAAGACTACTCCAATGAGCTAATCAATGATGATCATTGTGATTATTTTGATACAATGAACGAGTGGAATACACTCATATATAGGAAAGAACATTCCATAATTAATAAAATCAATCAAGTAGTTATATTTCCTTAGGAATGAATGCATAATAGTGATGGTCTAAATAGAAAGTCTAAAATAGAACTAATCAGTTAACTCCTACTGGACTAGTGTGTTGAAAATAGAAATTTCTCCAACACCCCCCTGAAGATCACTATGGAGTAAAAATGAGTCTCGACAACTAGGCCATATTAGGTACTCAAGTATAATGCAACTAATGAACACTGAATACAAATGAGGAAAGAGGGAAAACCACGTCGGAACAAACCCCCCCTTCAAAAGACAATGCATCAAAAGAAGAAAAGGAAGCTGCTAGGCACTTGTGCTCTTCACTCCAAGACTATTGTTGGTTATTATTTATCTTGTCTGAGTTTGTATCTTTAATATGCTTGACCTAGGGTTCATGTCTTCTTGGGGTTCAAACAAAGCCTCTAAAACTATTAGCCCTTTTGGTAAACCAGAAGGCAATGCAACGCACAGAGTGCACTGCATAGTCTCACCCGAGATAGTCTTAATAGGTGGCTGCAAGAATAATGTGTTTGCAGCCCATGATTGAGTGGAGATCTGAGAAATGTGCGCTGAGAGTTATACTTAACTTATTAATGCAATAAACTATTCTTCACAAGTATGAATGGAATATAATCAACTCATTNTCTTAATAGGTGGCTGCAAGAATAATGTGTTTGCAGCCCATGATTGAGTGGAGATCTGAGAAATGTGCGCTGAGAGTTATACTTAACTTATTAATGCAATAAACTATTCTTCACAAGTATGAATGGAATATAATCAACTCATTCATTTAGTATACTAATATATACCAGAAAGTAGTAATAAAACACATGCATTCAATCACATAACACACGTTTTACCATGGTTCACCCCCTCTTGGGCTACATCCACAAAGATCTAGCTCTCAAGCTCTTTTATTATAGCAGTTCCAAAACTACAGCGTCATGTGCTTTACAACTCTCCTCAGTCAGGTCGAGATCTATGGTGAGGTAGACTAGATCACACCAGGCTCCTTAGCCTATGATCTAACCCTTAAGATCCACCCTCCTTACTCCCCTCCAACTCAACAACTTACAAAATTAGGTCATATAGAAAAATGTTACAACTCTCTATCAAAACAAGACTCCTCCTCTAGAATCTCTATAACCCGTCTGACTCTCATCTCTATTTCCTTGCTAGCCTCCTCTATGAGACCTAGGTATCTATATTTATACGTTTCTGGATCGCTAGACATTACAGTGTATTGAAAAAACCCTAACCCTAACGTTGTTAGGTATTCCCTACATGCGCACATGTTGCTCTTCCTTCCAGCTGTCGCTTTCCTCGTGCATGCCTTCTTTCCCAAAATATCCTTTATTTTCGCTTTGGCCTGCTTCCAATAGACCCCAAACACTGACATGTGGCTCGTCCAGAGAAACCTAACCTTTGTGAGCTTCGTCGATCTCCTTGGTGATCACCTAAAACTTCTCCCTGAGTTTTATTGCTTGTGTTTGAACCTGCACGGTCTTCTCCTTGAGTGCATCTACTGTCTGGACTGCAATCTCGTCGTTGATCAACCCTGCACACTTTTCCTGGGTCTGTTCCATATATCTCTTGGATTCCTCTACATGTGCAATGACTTCTGCTACTCGCTCCTAGAGCGGTTCCATTTGATCCTCACGCTCATTTTTCTGCTTCTACACAGTGGTGAGTTCTGCCTGTAATCTCTTCATATCTTGTGCCCCTTTGACGCGCTCCATGATGGACATTGTCTTCTGCCTCTGCTTGAGTTATTGGATAGCTATGATTATCCTTTATTCTTCTTTGTCCCATTGTTGGACCTGTTGATCCTCTTCCATCTTCGTCGAGAGATGTGTTTCTTTGTCGAACAAGTCAACTGTTGCATTTACCTGTCATTCTATCTCATGTATCTTCTTTGTTTCCTCCTGCTTCCTTTGCTCCCTTACCTCCAGTGGAGTGGTAGGTGTGAGATGCTCATGAAGATTCTCGATCTCCTGCTGATATTTATTGATTGTCTACATAATCTAATCAATCTTCTCTGTTACCATGAGTTCATCCCTCTACGCGGTATTTGGAATCTTCTCGTAAGCTCCGACCACTTTTTGTTCTAATCTGTTCACACATTCTCTCTCCTCTTGGGTCTCAATCTTGGCCTTCTCATATATTAATTCCATCTCATCCTGTTTGTCCTTTACCTATTGTAATTTAGTTGTGTCTGTGTGTGCACGAGATTATACCTCTTGGGTAACACTAACTTGTAGTTTATGTAGAGCCTTGGATGGTATCTGCGACAATACCAATTGTAATTGAGATAAGTCTTTTAGGGTTTCTACCCCACGATCTCATCCATGCGCAACATGCTGGGTGTAATATGAAATGTTTCACTCAGCGGCGGTATTATCTGGAATGTATCCCACTCATTTTATTCAGGTTCTCCTCCTATATGTGATTTTGATGGCCCTTTTTCTATGTTGTTGTCGGTTGCCTGTGCTTCCCTGAGCTACTTGAGGAATTGTCACATGTCTTCCAGCTCCTCTTTAATTCTGTCCCTGTGGTGTACAACATTCTCAAAATCCTCAGATGTATGATCCTGTACCAATTGGGCTATCATTTCTGCATCATCCTCCGCGATCGTGTATTTTGGAGGTGTTCTATGAACCTTAATATTCTTGCACGCACCCCCCGTTTGAGTAGATGGTCACTTAGTTGGTCCTAGTTCTTGTGGATTAGGACTTGGTGTCATCCCTTGTGCTACCTCGGCTTGTTTCTTTTGTACTTGGGGCACCTGTGTATTATTCTTCTTTCCATTCTGGGTGTCTTTCTTAGATGTCCCCTCTTTCATATCCTTGGGCTTGGCCTGGCCCATCCTTGGTTTCTTGGGACTTCCTGGAGCTGTGTCTCTTCCTGCCCTGCCTCCTCGGCATTTGTAAAAATCGGTTCCCCAAATGGGTTTACATCGACTATTTGTAGGTAGAATTGCTTCTTGAACTCTGGAAACTTTTCTGTGTCCATTACATCATGATCTGAATACTTTAGTTTCTCTACATATCCTAAAAAATCTTCTTTCACCCGTACCCCTTCGGGTATGCGTGGAAAACCAATTTATGCTGCGAGTTGTTTGTGCGGTGACCTAGGTACTGTGTGCTTGTCCTTTCATGGTGGTGGTTGAATCAAGGTTCCAACCTCCATTGGTCATTATTCGACATACTATTCTATCCAACTCATGAAATCTTCCATTGCTCCCTCCTATGGATGTTTCGACACAGTTGTCTGTGATTCGTTTGGCTCGACCGCTTCTTCCTGATTTGTAGCCGTCCCATTGACTCTCGGGGATTCTTTAGGGTTTTCTAGTTTCACTTGTCTGCCTATGCCCTCATTCTATCAGCCCTGTCCCTCTTTTGGCATATCCACATCTATGTCTCCTGATGCTATGTGTTGGATTTATTCCATAATGGGTGTGGAGTTCACTGGTGTTGTATCCGGTGATGGGATTTCATTTACATTGACGACCTTTGGCGGCTGTTGTTTTCGTTCATGTGATTGTACTTGTTCCTTGGTCCTAACTCTGGAGTGTTTGGAAGTCTGGCTCGGTTTTTCTTGTTTGGGTGGTGCCATGGTGGTGAAATTTGATCGTCTGCCAAGCTTAGTGGCCTCTACAAACTCTGTGAACTTTGCTCCGTGCTTCGTATGATCTATCGTTATTTGTCTCTTCTACTTTCACAATAGGCTCTTTGCTCCCACATCCTTGCTTTGTATGGGAATCGTATGAAGCTTTTCGAAGACTACCTTTATTACAGATTCAATGAACCTTCGGTTCCTTCGTACTTTCCATTATTATCCCTCGCCGTCTCCATTTGGCGTGATTAATGCAACATCTCGTCAGTCGTTTGCGGCATTCAATTCCACTTGCCTTTGTCATTTAATACTTCTTTTTTCATATTTACCTTTCCCGCTTGTTTTCATTTTAAACTGACCGTTGGCCTTGTCGTCGTTGGGCTCATATTCCTAAGTGTGCATGATCCTTCTCCTTTCGGTGCACTGTACCTTTGTTGGTACCGTTTGTTGGTACCATTTGTTAAACTGCATGGTGACATTCATGTTGTGGGTGGTTGAATGTCCTTATACAACTTCAGTCGACTCCCATTGATCATCCATCTGAGTTATGCACCTCCTAAGTCCTTCAACTGTACATCTCCCCCATGTGTTATAGTTTTTACTTCATACGGTCCTAACCAGTGCATTTTGAGTTTTCCTGGATGTTGAATGAATGTTTTGTCATACATCAACACTAAGTCTCCTTCCTTGAAAGTTTTCTTCTTGATATGTCTTTCATGCCAAGCTTTGTCCCTTTCCTTATGAACTTATTGGTGGAACCCTTCTAGGATACTATCCTCCTCCATGATAATCAATTGGTTAAACTTGTCATGTACTGCGCCTCGTTCAATCATGTGCATAATTGCAGCTATGTGCAGACTTGGTACCCAAAATTCTAATGGCATAACTACTTCTTATCCATATAATAGTCTGAACAATGTGTGTCCTGTCAACTTCTTGCATGTAGTCCTATATTCTCATAATATTGTTGGTATTTTGAGGTCCCGGTCGTCCCTATTGACATTACAGATCTTCGTCAGTGCATTCTCAAGGATTTTGTTAAATGCTTCTACTGTTCCATTCGCCTGTGGGTGATATGGAGTGCTCTTTTGATGATGGACTTCAAATTATTCAATCATAGCCTTAATAGTGTTGTTAGTGAAGTGAGTGCCTTGGTCGCTCATCAAAATTCTCGGGAAACCAAATCTCGTGATTACTTGTTCAAATAAAAAGTGTGTTGTTGTTTTTGTGCAACAATCTTTCACGGGTGCTGCTTCTTCCCATCTTGTCAGGTATTTTGTTGTGGTGATAATGTGCCTTGCTCCTATCCTCTTTGTTGGTGGGTTAATTGGTCCCACAAAGTCTATTTCCCATTTGTCGAATACCTGCAATGTTACCTATGGTCGCAATGGCATCCCGTCCCTTCTATTGGTGTTACACCTCAAAATTAGTCACTTCAATACTGTCACAAGTGTCGTCATTACACGTGTTGTAAGTGCCACATCTTGTCTGCAAGTGTCGCATCTTGATCACAAGTGTCGCAAGTGTAGAAAATATCATGATGCCATCTTGCCTATGTCATGCCTCTAACGACATCATAGGGACAATTAAGACACTTCAAAGACTAGTTTTGAAGAAGAGAAGTCACTTGACAGGGAGTACAAACCTTTTTCCACTGAAAGAACCACTCAAAAATGGATTTTGGAGAGGAGCGCTCCCCTACACACTGTCAGGGAGTGCTATCACTCCCTGAGCCTTATTTGGGGAGTGTTTGAGCTACCCTTTCTGAGTGAATTTTTGGTTTGTTGGAGGAAATCAGGGGACAATCCCCTCAATATATGAAGGTAGTTGGGTTCGAATCTTTGGTCAAGGCATGATATTATGGAAGATCCTCAACTGAAGGAGAGGAATCCTCAACTTATCCCAAAGATCTCTCAAGTGGTTGGGCCTCTCCAAAGTTATATAAGGAGGCCTTCTCATGGTGAAGTATATGATGGAGTTTGAGAATAACACCAAACTTATGATCCCATGAGTGAGATTTCATCAAAGAAATCAATGTAGATTACTTGAGCAAAGGGGTTGGAAAAGGATAATTGGAAGAAGTTGTTGCACCTTCATCAAAGGATTGTAAGTACTTTTACTTGTTCTTATCAATATATCAATGCTTGGCCTGTTTCTTTCAAATTTATTTTTGTTCCACATGAATTTGTCTTCATTATATAGATCGATATTTGAGATAATATCAGTAGAATAGGAAGTCCATTGTATCTTTGTTTATTCTACAGGACCTATCAGGGAGCTCAGGATTGAAGCTCAAATTAGACTTTGCAAGGACAAACGCCATTAACAAGGTACATATATTTCTTCTTCTCCTTCGTATGTTAGCTTGATTAGATATAAAAGGATGTCAGTGTCCATGTTAAGCACTTTTTTGTATTGGCCTTAGGAGTCTAGAGATCAAGAGGGAATCCACTTGTCCGCAGGGGGATTCACTTGTAAAATAAATTGGTGACTCCACTGGGGAGGAGCTCTGATTTTTGTTTCCTTTCCCAGATATTGTTTTGGCCCTTTGCCCACTCATTTGACCTTCTCCATATTGTTTTTTATTCTTAGATCTGATTGTTTGGCTCTTGATTTCATCAAAATCAAGTTGATTGACTAAATTTCCTTGATTTTTTGACTTTCTGGGCATTTTTCTGATCTTTTGAAGCATAGTGCTCCCCTGCCCTTGCTATCAGAGTGTTAACACTCCCATTTGGTCTTGAACAGAGTGTTGGAATGCTCTAGTTACCCTTACACCAGAGTGCTACCCCCTTTTCTGTGGAAAATATTCTAGGTTTTCAATTTCTGAGTTCAATTTTTTCTTTTAGCACTTGCCTAGGGCCTTATCATCTCAATTTATATTTATCTTGGCCTTTAATACTTTTCTTTCTAAGGATTGATCTCTTCTTGTTTGGAAACTTGACATTTTCTTTCCTTGCCTTGAAGTCACTCTTTGTCTTTTCTAACCTAGAGTTAACTTGCCATTTTCTTCTCCTTTATCTGACTGAGTGGAGGATTTTGTGAGGAAATACAAAGGTCTGTGAACCTTTTCATTTGATCTTTGAGGTTAGTTGTCCAACATTTCTCTTTTGTTTGAGGTTTTTTGGTTCTTGTTTGCAAATTTGGTTATCTTTTTCTTTCTTGTTTATTCACAACAAGAGTGTATTTTTGTTTGTGTGAGGTTTTCTTCTGATTGTTTAAATCCTGAAGTCTGTTTGACATTAGAAGTTTTGCATCTGATTATCATCACATATAAGCAAAAGGACATTTTTTAGTGATTGGTTTGGATATTAGAAGACATTTCTAAAAGTTTTTAGCATTACATTGGATTTGATTGAGAAACAATTGTATGAGGATGTTGCATCTTAGTGTTTGATAGTGAAAACAACTTTTCTCCTTCCCTTAAATAGACATTCATCGAAGGACAAGACTGCTTATCATTTTCTTGTGCATTTTTGGGAATTGAGTCACAATACCATCAATTTCATTGTCATATACCCTTGAGTAAAGAACAACGAAAAAATTATCGCTAATTAAAATTTATCTAGAACATTTTTGTTTTTAGGATCTTCCACCAACATTAGACTAGGATTAGCACTTTGGATTAGGCTGTGAGTACAACTCTCCAAAAATTTTCAAAACAAATATTAGCATCCTAAGATAGGCAGAGTCAAATCCAATTGTCTTATAGGCTTTCTGGGATCCCCCTCTCACACAGGGGTTATGCACGAGGTTGCATTCAGGTGAATTACAGAGATTATCCCTCCGTGGTTTAATTGTTTGTAGTGGTTGGATCATATATTGGGGGTCACTTGAGGGTATACCCGTGATTATGTGTGGGAGCCTCTCGAGTTGTTTTCGAACTTGTTATCCTTCCCATACGTTCGGATCGAACTGTCGACTGTACTCGCCCAGGGGCTGACTGCGATTTGGTGTCCTTAGTTGCCATAATCTTTAGGTACTTACATGAGGTGATGGTGAAGGGAAGTCTCACTGTACCTGGAACAAACATTGTTCAAACTCACTCGAGCTCCTTGGAGGGTAAATCCAGAATTATTGCATGGAAGCTTGCACCAAGGTGAAAGTCCATTAATCAGGCGCCATTGTAACTGTTCCACCATATCCTATCCCCTTCTTGACTTGATCACGCGACGTTGGATTTCATCACCAACTAGTACGGTCATCGAGATAAGTTTTGTTTGCTTGGTTTTGATTTCTAGATTTTATTAGCATATGCTATTTCTTTTTGTTAGTTGGCCCTAGATTTTCAGCGTGTACTATTATTCTCCAAAATTGAGCCTATAGAAGATAAAGGTCTTTGTTGATCGCATAGGATACAAGGGTTTCCTCCGAAAGGCTACCAACCCTTACCTCCTAACCCTCCAGAAGAAAACTACCGTGGAGAGGTAGAAAATCAATTTGATGATGGGAGTGTTGTTGCTCCTCTGTTAGACAATCAAGAAGGTGCTTTGGTTATGGTTGAGAATCTGTTAAGCCCTAATATTGGCTCATTTCCCCTTAATTGGGGCATATTATATTAGTAATTTTATTTTATTTATGTCGGCTTTAGGCCATTAGTTGTAATTATACCTCCTAGTCTCCTATATATACCAAGGAGACATTTTCATTTTGAA
>SNQJ01S0067355.1:24049-34267 GCA_010110895.2 Picea sitchensis | reverse complement strand
TCTCAGTTTGCATTAATTATGAGAACTCTGGTTCAACATAAGCAACAAATAGCTGTTCTAGAAGCGGAATGTAACCTACTCAGAAACATGGATCTAAATTTGAGCAAGGGAGAACAGTCAGGGGCTTCCAATCAAAGGTGGTCAGTGAAATCAACCCAGGGGAAATTAAAGGAAGGGGACACCATGCACCAGCGAGTTGAAGATATGGAGATAGTGAAGCAGGACTCTGTCCCATCAAACATAAGCCTCAAAAAGGCTGCCAATCATCATGTTTTTCACTAAGTATTATGCTTTTTAAGGTTATTAGAATTCTAAGCATATATTACAGACTTTATAGCACTAAGAAATACTAGGAAAATTTGCCTGAAGATATATGTAGGCACTGTACTTGGCATCTATGTGGCTCTGCTTTTTGTTCAAAAGTTTTGGATCTGAACTGTGATGTAATCTTGCTGTTAGCTCAGCAACAGCTTTAAATAATATGATTTCCCCCGTTTCAAATTATTTTAAAATGTCTTGAGTCTTCACTAAGTTATTTGTTCATTATTACAAATGCTTCATAGTTAATACATTTAATACAATCTTAAAAATTAAAAATGTAATAATGATTATTGATACATTCTTTAACGAATACTTAATTCAAAATTTTACAAACATACATACATGTGTGTCATTTCCCCAAGTCCTAACATTTTGGAAGTGTTGTATCCAAAACCCATACCAGTTTCCACATTCAAGGTGACATAGGTTGAAAGCCAAATGACAATTGCATGATATGTCCAACTAGGACCATATGTGCAGATCCCCATTCTTATCAGCAGAAGCCAATGGCTTCCCAAGGCTACTCCATGCACATGAAATCACAGGAGTAAGGTGTCCTTTCATAGTACTAACAGGAGCAGCTGAACTCCTGGACCAAATATATACTGTGCCATCTGCAGAACCTGCTGTAACGTAGTTCTCATCAGCACTAATACATGAACGACTCCAATTACTGGCCACTTTGTGACCTTGTGCTCTAAAAGTTGCACAGACTTCCAATGAACGCAAGTCAAACAGATTATGCAAGTTGTCCCTGCCACTGGTGAGAATAACATTGCCATTGCGTGACAAAGAAATTGAGGTTATACTGGAAGAATGAGCAGCTACTTCATTAACTGATCTTCCAGTTCGCGTGTCCCAGCAGCGAAGATTTCCATCTGTATGTCCTGAGTATATGTGTTGACCATCTGCAGAGAAAGACACAGCATTGCAGATGCTGTGGCAGCAAATGGTGTTCACCACATACCCTTTGTTAAGGTCCCAAACCTTAAGGGTTCGGTCATAAGCAGCACTCACAGCTTGCCTATTTGACAATTTGCTAATATCCGTAGCACAAACTTTATCTGAATGGCCTGTTAAAGTATGACGAATTCGACTAGACTGCAAATCCCAGAGATACAATTTTTTATCGCTGCCAGCTCCAATAACAAATTTATTATCGCCAGAAATAGCAATGTCCAGAACAGAGCCTAGGCAACCATTTAATGTACCTATCAAGGTGCCGTAGTTACTATCCCAAATCTTTACAAGCATGTCTTGTCCACCAGAGATTAGCCGATCATTGTTGTGTTCAAAGAGTAATGAAAGGCATCCACCTTCATGGGCATGGATTGTATGTCTTACAGTAGATGGAATACTTGATTCCACATAGTTCTCTAGTCCTGATTCACTTTGTCTCACTACACCATCCACCAGCTTCCGTGCTGATTCTTCTATCCTGCTAGCTTTGAAACGATCCATCATATCTTCATACATTGCATTAGCCTGAACATAACACCACTGGTCAACCTTCAGAAACAAGTTAATGATAATTGTGGGCCATATGCTCCAATTACATCAAGTTTCTCTCCTTTTAATTGTTCAAAAAAATATTAGATTTAAGTCCCTTTGTATTTTTTAACAATATCTTGCTGAATTTGTCACAATTAAGATTGCATTGCTCTTTCCTGGAATTAGCACAAAACAAGCAACCCTGAAATGTCCCTTTTTGGGGGATTAACTGCATGGGTCAAGTTATTCACTATGACCCATCTCCCATGAGTGTCATTTACTAATGACCAATTTCTCATGAGCTTGAATAGTCCAATAATGATGAACTCTGATCTTGTACATGAAACATCAACTTACAGAGATTCAGAAAATAAAGATGTTTAAAAGGAAGAGTTTTCACATATGAAATATAAAAATGAAGTTCAATTCATATTTCTAGATGGACAGAAAATTCATAATTTGACTCTTCAAACATAATATTTCAAAAAAAAAAAAAAAACACACTCAATAACCGAACTCTAATCACTAAACTAATTAATCATGTAATAAACCATGAGGGAAGAAGGGAAAATAAGATACACTGCATAGACTAGCAGGCAATATCAAAAAACAAAAAATAACAGCTTAGATTGATTTTTGGAAAACTTACCCAACCATAAATTCCCATACACAGATAGGCCAATTAAGGACCCTGAATCATTTAAATTAGTGCTAAGTTGCATGGAAACATATATGAATCCAGATACATATCTGCTGAACATTTACACGAAAATGACATATATATAGTTAAAAAAGACATGAACCAGAAACATAGAAAATTCAGTTCTGCAAAGATATTCTGCTCCAAATCTCTCACAAACTCAGAAATGCAGACAACTACAAAAACATAAATTTGTGTTTTAGAATAGGGGGAGCAGCTTTTTTATAGGCAAAGTTGGGGTTTTGGGACCCCTGAACAGATCCTGGACAGATCTGGATCCAGGATCCTTCATAGGCAGATCCCATAACATGGAATTAGCGAGAATTATAGAATCCCCGAAATAATTTCCACCTGAAACCTGTCTGGATTCTCCCCACAATTAACTCTGGAGCAGAAATCATCCAAAAGCCAGTTGCTTGTCAAAGTCACTCTTAGCACTTGCCTACATTCCATATGCACTGATGCACATTCTCCTTTGCTCATGCTCTTTTCAATAGGTTCCCTATAAATAGAAGATCCAAAAAAATTGCAAACACAAACAGGCAGAAAAAGATTACAGTCTAAGGTCCAAAGGGGCAATGAATACAGACATTTCAGGGTGTAAAATGCAGTACTGTCCGACCTTTTTATGAAGTCCTGATTAGGATGCTCTTCACATAGGCAAGATCAAGAGGAACCCTGTGTGAAGAAAAGGCTAAAACCCATCCATTCAGTGATTCTTTGAGTAAGTCTAACTTCACCACATCCAAAATCTTTATAGCTTAGCACACACACTTGGATACCCCAGGTCAAACCCTTATAAAACAATCATGGTAGCAGATTGATTCAATGCAGATAATTGATTAGAGGCTGCAGCACCCATCATATATCTGTGGATACATGTTATTCCTCATTCCAGGTGCATTCACTCATTGTCGGTGCATTTTTATCTCTTTGCATTGGTTTTGTGGTAGCCTCTATAGCTTCGCAAAATTTGGTCTATTCTACACAGTTATCCACCACAAAAGTGAGCTCCAGGTCAAACCTTTATAGGATTATCATGGTAGCAGATTGATTCAATACGTATAATTGGTTAGAGGCTACAGAACTCATCATATATATCTGAGGATACCAGTTATTATTCATTCCAGGTGCAAACGCTCATTGTTGGTGCATGTTTACTTCTCTTTTGCATTGGTGTAGTGGTTGATATGCCATTTTCTTATTATTTCTCTGTTTGCTTGCCATAGAATTAGAGTTCAATTTGAAGGTTTTTCTCTCTTTTGTTTTGATGCTTGCTTTCCATTTTTGTCTATTTCTTTCCATCTGGCATAATTTACCTTTCATTAATACCCTAGAGTCAGAAGACAAAAGAATTAGCAGTGTTCTAAATTCCAACCCATAGCATTGAATTTGTGATCCATAAGAGTTCATTTCACCATATTTAATATTTGTTTCCATAAATGTGCTAAGGTTTAAAACATCGCGGTATTCACCACATACCTGTCCTACTCACTCTCACAGCTTGTAAAGGTATATATCTTGGGTATTATTAGAGAAAGTGGGCTAGATTCAGTAGTAATCAGAAGGCATTTGGGACACCCCACAAAACTATATGTAAAGGTGTAGGTGCCCCACATCAATACCATCGAGTTCTCCTATTATTTTTCTCTCCTACTACACAGTGAATCTAATTCCAAAGTAAACTCAATGTGTTTCAAAGGCCGTAGTCTAAACGTTCTACGAAATTATTTTTCTCCGACGACTTTTTCGGGGAACATTTGCCCGAAATCTGGCAAGAAATTGTTAGATCCACAGATTTGAGTGATTATTTCTGTATAATTCGAGTGCCCCAGGGGTTTTTTGGCATTAAGAAAAGGATTTTAAACAACAAAAAATAACGATTTCATGCACATTTATGTCGCCGGATTCCGGCAAAAAAAGCCATTTCGTAGAACAGTTAGACAACGCCGTTTCAAAGTAGCAGATTTGATTTTGCTTAAAGAAACTGTTGTCCATTTTTACTCCAAGAGGAATCCCAAAATCCTAGAGTCAACTCGCTGGTCTTCCAGACCATTTGTCAACTTGGTTTGGCCTTGCAGTAGAATAAAAGTGCAATAGATCAAACAACCTTTAGGAAAAGAAAATCTCAGCCCTTAAAGTGCTAGAGAAACACAATTTCATCAGGTTAGCTAATCCAAAACATTGCCAAGGCACAAAATCATTATATTCTAAACCTACGACTCTGTTGCATTTTATTTAGTGCTTCTTATATCTACACTTATATCTGTTCTTAGCTGGATATGCTATCTAAAGCATGTCACTATTATGGTGATTATTCTCTAAAGGGCTTTAGAAGGTTACAAACCAATTACGAGTTGAAATCATCACACATGGTAAAGTTTGTGTGCATATATTTAATTATTTCATGTGTTCCATGGGTTGAGAGTATCCTATGTATAACCAATCTATGTGTCAATACCTAACCTTATTTTTATGACAAACACTACAATTGCAATAGGTGTGAAGCACCATGTCAATCAGAGGTCCATTTGAGAACTAAAAATGAACATGCATTTGCTATTGGATAATTTCATGTTAATGATGGATGTCCTTTTATTTTATGCATGAAAATGTAACTTTTAATAGATTTCTACAAATAGCAAGGCCCGGGTATCAGGAGTAAGTTCTTAAAAAAAATTGCAATCCTAAGGGAGTCTTTTTAAAGGTGAGATCCAAGGGGTACTAGCCTGTGTAGTCCCTCCGTAGATTGCAGGGTAAAAACTTTGTATTCTTGAGGCCATAAGTTTTCATCATACTAAAGGTGCTATTGATATCTGCTTGACACCCTTTGTATTCTCGAGGCCACTACTGTTCGTCAGACTATAGGGGCTACTGATATCTGCTTGACACTCCTATTTAGATTGTGATACTCCTTATGGTTGGGAAGAGGTTTGAAGAAGTCTAACTAGAACTAGACACAGTGTTTAGTTGCCTGCCACGTATGTAAACCCTGACCCCCAAGGGACTCTCAGGACCTAAAGTGAGAAACATGAAATGTCATGGATCTTAATTTAACATAATTATCATGTTCACTTGTTATATTTGGTTCACGCTTGAATAGATCTTTGCTCAGTTCCTCTGATCTAGAAGATGCAGGTTATAGACGGTTTCAGCAAGTACATCCAGTCAAAAGCATTGATGCAAGTAGATCCAAGGAGCCGTCAAAATGCCTTGTTAAGAGTGTTACAACTTACAAGTAAAGAAGGATACCAGTGCTTTAAAGGCTACACCACTATGAAGTCAATAGCATCCAACCAAAATAAGTCATAACGTCATGTCATCCGGTTACCATACAATGTGAACAGTTGCTAGTATAATAAGTTGAAAAATCACAATACAAAAAATAGAAATATTATTTAAACAATCAACAAACATTGAATATGAAACCCAGAAATCCTATGGAATTAGAATATTTATGAGCAACTTACAAAATAAAACTGTGTGCATTTCTAGCACGAGTAGTACACTTGTTCTAGTCTGCATTTTTTTCTTTGTGTGCTTTCTCAGAAGGGTTAAGCTCTCACCTCATTAAGACGTTCAGATTCTTGCATCTTATGCAACATCCACCTGTCAATCAGCATAGTATTTTCTGCATTTACACTACTTACTTTAGCTGACAGGTCTGCCACTTGCTTACGAAGTTCACGGTTCTCTGATGTAGTAAGATCAAGGGCACTTGATTTTTTCTCCAACATTCCTTCTAATTGCTCAGCCCTTTCTCTGCAATACTATGTTACGTAAGGAACTTGAAAGTAGATGCATCCTGTCTTACCAATATACTAGGGAAAAAGGTAAAACAACTGCCTTGTAGTAGATCTCCTTGAAACAAAAAGTAGTAATACATGCATAACTAGGACCTAGTTGAATGAAGTTCACTCTCAAGCCGATTGATCAAAACATCTTTCTCTTGGTTTTGTGCCTTCAGGTTCCGACATTCTGAGACTTCCTCCACAAGTTGTTCAGAAAGCCTTGCCTGTGCTTTGTAGCACTGTTGTAGCTCAAGCTCCAAGCTTTCTGACTTTTCCTTCCAAACTTCACCCTGCAAGGAACATCATCAAAATAAATATATCTGACATCCAATCTTTTGACTCTATTCATTAGCCTTTTCCACAAAGCCTAGTAATATAATCTTTTTTAATGGATGTAATAGCACAATTCTAGCTCCACGGTCCTCCCATGTGCATGTCTTTTACTTATCTGTAAACCTTCAATTGTTAGGAACCATCATATGCTAATTTGGACACGGCAAAATAGGCGCAATATGACTTTGTTGGAAATAAAGCATGTTATGAGACATGGTTTACAACACCTTTAAAATACATATAAACAAAAGTTATAAGTTAGCATGTTCTAGGGAATAATTTCCCACTCTCTCGTAAAACAATGTCTAGGGATATTTTATACCAATTTAACAGAAGCATTTCCAAGAAGCCTCCTATATGAAAATGCCTGCCAAATGTTTCCCAAACTTTTCTCAACAGATTCCAGTAAGGAAAATACTGCAAAACATTTTTCCAAAACAAGATGTGGGTGGATCCCACAACTTAAAACTGAAAAAGGGATTAATAAAACAATAGAGAAGAAGCGGATTAAAATTTGAAACTTAAAGTTTCTACACCTACATCTATATGCAAACTGTGTATACCCAAATTTTCTTTCCTACCAATACATTTATATATAGATATGTTGTTTACCCGTTTCTTGAAATTTTGAAAGTGTTGTTTACAAAGCCATACTGTTTCTAAAGCCATACTTTCCCCATTTTAGGTGACATAGATTTTACAAAATTAAATTAATGCATACTTTCCCAGTCAACTAGGAGAATGTGGCTAACAAGACACACTCTTTCTGCAGTGAACAGTCTCTGCATAGTTAGGGAAAGTCATATTGTCAACTCCTTAACCTCCCCATCGTACTCTATATCTGATCTGAAATTTAGAAAAATACGCTGCAGCTTTTGCATTTGCCACTCTGATCCCAATATGATCTGAAAGTTTATAGCAACAGACTTGTTTTGATGCCACAACATCTCCTGCAGGGTCCACTCCGAAGCTCTGATGCAAAATATTCAAGAGATTTTAGATGCCTAAATCTTTACAATCACGGCTTTACTATTACAAGTCATGTTGCATGGGGACCCATCCCCCCCCAAAAAAACCGCGTACCACCATTCCCATGTTTCACAGACTTGGGAACCCTTAGGAAACGTCCCCAAATTGCTGGGGACTCGGGGACTTGCTAGCCGTCCCCAAGACATTCCAGGTAGATTTCACCAACATTCTGGACAAATCTCAGGGATGTTCTAGGCAGATTTCAGGGATTTTTTGGGCAGATTTCGGGGATATTCCGGGCATATATCTTCAGTTTTGACAATCATGGAAATTGACGATTGAACAATATGATCAATTTTCCCATCCATTATTTTTGTATTGCACTGAATCTAAATCTGTTGTACAAGTTCCAGATCAAAACATGGGTTTTGTATGATGGGTTTTGATTTGGGTTTCTGGTGATTTAAATATTGTATTTTCAGCAACAACATTACAACAAGCAAAGCTTCCCTGTCAAAAAAAAGGAAATGCAACATTTCAAAGGGCTGATCCTTGTGGTTATTGCTATTGTTCTTTTCATTTTTCTGGTCATCTTAGCTTTTACATATTGTACATGGGTTTCCAAGAGTCATTCAAGTCTAGTGCTTCCTCCTTCCCACCCTCAAGCATTGTGAAAACAATAAGATAGTAGTGACTTGGATTGGGTACTAAATGTTTGAATAAATTCGTATTCAATCACTTTCTTAATCTGAAATATGAATCTAATCTCTTTACAAAACCAAAGTGTTTTATAGTGGTTTTTAACACAGTTGTAAAAATCTGAAAAACCTATTGAGAAGGGAATGTCTTTTATGTTTTGATATAATTACCATTAACAAGAAATATGAGGAAGAAAAGCTGCTATAAAGATATTCTCACTTAAGTTTCCTAAAGCTAAACTGCATTTTGTTCATGTCTAACACCCAATAATGGAATGTCATTCTGCCTTTTTTTAAATTGCTCGAGCTTTTTTAGAATTTGCAAATGTAAGGGCTGTGTATAATACTTTATAGTATAGCTTCTTATGCTGACAAGCTTGAAACAACTACAAATGTTTATGGTGAATTCTCAAATTTTAATATTTTTTTAATATCTATAGTATTTCCATCCCCAACCCACTATCCCCTGAAAAATTTGGGGGTGCACTCTAGCCATCGTCCCCACCATTCCCCCATCCCAAAAGCCAATGAAACATAGATTACAAGTGCTTTTAGCCTATGGCCTATAATGTAGGAAACTCCAGGAAGAGGGGGGGCAATTCCTGATGCGACTTACTACAACAGTCTGGCTTAACCAACTACAATATACATCTATTAATCTTCAAAGTGGTTGGAGGAGCCAAATTTTATGGTTTAGTCAACTCAAAGTGATCCGAATTGGATCCTCACCAAAATCACTTGTAAACTTTGTAATAAGCATTTAATTGTTTTTTTTGGTAAAGTTGAGAAAATGTCCAAAATTTACTTGGAAGTTGAAATGGACCGTTGTGATGGTTGGCCTTCCAAGGCAATCCATTAAAAATGAAGGTTGTGGTGAAGAAGGTCATCAACGAGGAGATGCAAAGAGAACTTGGGAAGCTTGAAGGACAGTAGCAGAGATGAGAGATCGAAGAGTGCAACCATCTTGAAGATCGGAGGACGAAGGAATCAAGGAGCCTATCCACGATGAGCAAAGGTGTCTCTGAGCCATGGCCATCTACAATTTTTTTTTGCTAGTGAGTAACAATGCATGGAATTTCTGAGAAGCATAGCTCACTCTTTGTAATGAATTTCCCGATGATAATTAATTCCCATTGAATCTAGTTTTTCTGGTTGGGTTTCCAGGGTCAAATCTCTGTGTTCACTGTGATATGAAATTTTTTGTGACTGTTGTGCAATTTCCATATGAGGGAATTGCTACTTTAGTGTGTTTAATGGGCTATTATTCCAAATCAAAATTTGTTGAAATTAGTGCAGCTGCAAGAGCCATTCTCCTAGAGGATGGCATAAGACCCTAGCTGAGGATTAGGGCCCCCAGCACACTCTTGGGGTTTCCTGGTATGAGACCAAGCAGTGAGTGCCATGGAAAAAGACCCTTGTGAGGGCCCCCAGTAGATGACTGGGGTTCTTGGTCTAGGACCAAGCAGTAAGTCCCTAGATGTGTCTAGGGCCCCTAGATGTGTTCCAGGGAACCCATGCTTAATGCATGGGTTGATCCTTGGTCTTGTACTTTGGTGGATAAGACCCTAGATGTGTTCTAGGGCCCGTAGATGTGTTCTGGGGCAACCTGGTCTTTGACCAAGTAGATCTTGGTGTAATACCAAGATGTGTTGATGTGTGATCCTCTTCCTCTCTCTCGGAATGGTCCATGAGACCTAAGAGAGTCTATGAAGATGGGCATGACCACATTGTGTGATGTACCCCCTTACGCAATGATGATAAAGTTTATTGGTCACCATGAGACTCATATGGACATGTTTTGCCACTAAGGAACCCCCCCCTTGACTTTATCCTAACCCCGTGATTGGTCTTCCCTCTTGGTTTATGAGTTTGAGTTTTCATCTTGCGTGAGTGGAGTTTTAATTTTGTGATTGGG
>SNQJ01S0067354.1:38726-49178 GCA_010110895.2 Picea sitchensis | reverse complement strand
ATTATATTATATATGTTTATATATAAAACATATAACATTATATGTTATATATATAATATTATATGTTTTATATAAATTTAATTTTTTTTTAGATATTTATGAAAAAAATTAATTTTTTAGGTGTTTTAATTTATTTATTTTCAAATGTTTGTTATTTTAGAAGTTTTTTCTTTTTAAATGATTTTTTTTTATTATTATTATTATTAATTAATTAAGTTTGAAGAGATTTTGTGTTCCACTTTTTAACAAAAAAAAATGTATGTTTTTTTTTAATTATTGTTTTTCGTCTAAATTTTAATTGTTTTCATTTTTATTTTGTTTATGTTTAGTTTTTACCATTTTGTTAAGATTTGTTGTTGTTTTTTTATTTGGATTTTGAATATATTTTTTTAAATGTGTTTTTGTCTTCATTAAAAATATATATATTTGTGAAGATTTTCTCTTTTCTCTTTATTCATTTTTTAATGTAAATTTAAGAAAACAAAAAAAAAATAGTAAATAAATTTTCAAGTGACCATTTAGGATCCAATTTTGGGTTTTTTATTTGTGTAGGGGTTTGTTGTCAAGGCCATAGTTTGAATTAGGTAGTAATTAGCTGTAATTTTAACGTTTAGAAAAAAAAGTTTGCTTTAGGTAGCATCATGTTTTTATTTAGATGTTGATTTTAAGGTTTTTGAAGCAACTATTTTATGTTTTAAGGCCATGCTCGAAAAAAGTTGTAATTTTGACCTAGTTAGAAAAATTGGTGCTATCGGTAACACCACGTTTTGATTTGGGGCTTGATTTTAGAGTTTTTTTGAGCAACCATTTTATCCTTTAAGCCCATGCTTGAAAAAAGTTGTAATTTTAACCTGGTTACAAAAAATGGTGCTACCGGTAGCACCATTTTTTGATTTGGGGGTTGATTTTAAAGTTTGTTTGAGTAGCCATTTGATCATTTAATCCCATGCTTGAAAAAAGTTGTAATTTTGACCCAGTTACAAAAAATGGTGCTACCGGTACCACCACTTTTTGATTTGGGGCCTGATTTTCATGTTTTTTATGCAAAAATATAGGTTTTAAGGGCTAGAGTTCTCGCTTTAAGGTCATAGTTCTCATTATGTTGGTAACTATGTTACATGTGGGCCCTTTATTAGTCTAACACTTATTACATATACAATTGTCCAATTATATATACATTTAACCCCATATATGTCCCCCTTAGGGTCATATAGTAGTACCCTCTTTAGAAAAGGTTTTTCCTCAAAGATTTGTAGCTAAGGGATTTACATGTGATGAAGCCAACTAATAGGATTTCCTTATATTCCTAGACTCTTGCTATCACTAATGACGATCCATCCATCCAAATTCAATTTTGTTTTATGTTAATCCTTGATAATTGGTTGTTGTGTAATTTTCTTTCTTTTGATTCAATGTGTTGTTGTTATGACTTCTCCAAATTTTTATCACCATTGGTCTTTGATAATATCTTGTCATATCATGGTTTTTCGATGCCTTGTTCCATGAATATTTTTTATTATTCCATATTCTTCCTTAGTAATGTCAATGTCGATATTCTTATCTTTCTTGGAAATTTTCTTGGTAATGATTGTGTCAATATCATTTTACCTTTGATGGTTTGCCTTCATTATGCACACCCATATCATCAACCTCCATTTCAAATACAATGCAATCATTTATCTTATGTTCTTAGTCTTTGATTACTCTAGAATTTGAGATAATACTATCATATTTGACATGTACATCCTCAAGATGGGGCTCATCTTTCTTTTTCAATTCTTCCCTTAACTCGTCATTTTCCCATTTTCCTTTACCACTCTTTTCTTGTTTTTTTATGAACCTCTTTAATGAGTGTTACATTAAGGATTCATATCTTGGATAATGCATCACCCTTCCCATCTTGCTTCTTTAAATTCTTCTTGAATTTTATGCACCGCCTCCATTTTTGTGTTCTTGATCACTTTTCTCAAATTCTTCCCACATTGAGTGAAATATAATGTCTTTATCAAGACATTTGCACCACTAATAAGATTCACCATCAAAATAAATAATTTTCAAACAAGGATTTCTATCATTCCTTTGCCATCCTCAACCATTCCATATGATTGATTTCATATTTATCTTCATTTCCACTAAATGTAGGCAGTGACATTGGTACTTATTTTGGGTATAACCAAAACCTCAACTTAAAAATATCAAAAATCATACAAAATGTATCCCAAATAATCATACATTTATTACTATTATATTCTCCTTCATTTCCTCTTTCCAATGGATTTTGAATCACCCCAATCAATCAAAAGTTATACTAATTTTAAATCATCAAAACTTTTAAAATCGTGATTTTGGAATACCACAAACCAACCTTGCACCTAATGTAACTTTTAAACTTATGCACCTATGAGTAAAAAAATATAGTCTATAGTAGCTTAGTATGTCTTTTGTACAATGCCATGTGTTTCACTAAATTCCAATGTGCCAAGAAAAGGCTATGATAACTTTCCCAAAACTTACTGATTTTGGAACCCTTCAGAAGAGTAAACTTATATGTGTATGACAAGCATCCAATTTTGGGATCTAATTCTGAAATTTTGACCTAA
Organism: Picea sitchensis; assembly: GCA_010110895.2. Taxonomy (NCBI): domain Eukaryota; kingdom Viridiplantae; phylum Streptophyta; class Pinopsida; order Pinales; family Pinaceae; genus Picea; species Picea sitchensis. Next base: position 46,578 of record SNQJ01S0067354.1, on the reverse strand, counting down.
AACACTCTATTCCATCTTCTTTCCAGTGCTAATGTTGCACTCAATTTAGAGCTTTCCAATTTTAGATATGAATATTTTATCAAAAACGTCTATTTGAGACTAGTTTCAAGACTAGTAAAAAACCCTAACTTCCATAGCCTATAACTTTAAATATATAGTGAACTTTGATCAGTAGGTAAATTAGGCAATTTGGCCCACACTATGGTGCAATCTTCAAATTCTCCCCGACCATCAAACAATGGATGCCATGGTTTAATGGATAGGATATTCTTATCCATATACTAGAAACCCTTAAGAATATGGAGGGAATCATCCTTGCTCTTGAAAATAAATCCTAGCCAACCACAGGCCAACAAATGGACTATAGTTATGTAGCCAATAAGTGATGCCCAATCCTGTAGAGACCTAACGTCCACAAAACTTACCAACCATTGTTCAATATCCATCCAAATCTATTATCTGGCTTACCCTAAGATCATGACCAACCACTAAGGCAACTACTCCTCCTTTGGATCTAATTACCCTTTTTTTTTCCTACCATGGGAGATATTTTGGACCTTGGGCTGATAGCTTTGCAACTATATAAGTTCTATTTTCTCCCCCACAAACCCTAGACTCACAACAAAGTATGGATCTCTTATAGTATCTAAGTTGAAATGAATGGTACCAAGGATGGGAGTAATGGGCACTTATGGAAGCACCCAATAATAGAAGTATTCACATGGGATCCACCCTTCAATACCAATGTGGAAGGAAAAAAGGGCTTAATAGGAAAAATATGATCCTCCTCGAAACCAATGGGACCAGACTCCAGTAAATAATTTTCAAACAATACATCAACTCCATGCTTGACTCACTTTCATAAGTTATTATTCAGAGAAGGATTATACAAAAAAAAAAAAAAAAAACCACAACAATAGATGACTTAGGTCCCTAAGTATCCCAACAAGGAAGGCGAGAAGAAAAATCAATCCTCAAAGAGTGAGTCCTCTTAGTAGTCCACGAGTTGGAAGTCATCCTCCATTGTTCCCCCATCCCTTAAGCTTGTCTCACAATTATCAATATTCATTGATCTTTTCATAACCCTAATTATGCTTACAGTAATCAATAGTTCTTCCATCTCAGAAGCCAACGTCAAAGAGGTGAACATATCCTTGGAGATTTTATCATTACCTATTTCAATGAAATCCTTAGAAAGATGTTGATTTTATTTTCTTACCCTCATGACATAGTTTTTCTCTAGCACATGATATTTCCCCTTGTCAAGTTCTCAACCTACAACTATCAAAATTTCGACACTAACACACTTGGAAATCACCTATTAGGGATTTCAAATGGTCAAATTTGGTTTAGGTTTCCATCATAGCAAGAGATCCTATGATGTAGACCCCCTCCCTCACTTGGGGGACCGTTGACCTCTCGGTCCATGATCGTTCAAAAATTGGAGTTGGATTGGCTCTCGGGGCCCTGTCGAGCCCCCCAAAAAATCCCATGCACAGGTCCTTTTGTTCTTGTGCAGGTCTAATAATAAACTCGCGACTCACACTAATCCCCTTTGCCTTTTTAAACAAATTTCGGGCACTATCCCCCCTCACTTCGGGACAAAATATCATATGACCAAGGGTCACAACCAGGCGCTAACCCAAAAGGCATGTATTCGGCCCCTCCATAGCTTCGGGCTCTAGGAGCTCACAATCACAACACTTAACACCTCGTATTACCCGAAGTGTCGAACCGGCGGACCAGATTGGACGGTCCCAGTATCTCCACAAATCAACAGACAATAGTCGCTTCGCAACTCCGAGCTTCAGATCTTTAACTTGCATTGCTTTGTCAATCTCCCAGAGTGACGGACCATTGAATACACACACAGCAAGAAATTGACGGCTCGCATCTCCCCATTAACCAATGTCTGTGATTTACTCTGAGACTCTGGACTTTGGGAGTTCTTGGTTGCTCCAACCTTCGATACCTCCAAAGTATCAAAACCCCGAACCTCCAGATATTTCACCATGCGTCAACTATGATGGATGGCTCAGATGAACTCCGGCCTCCGAGATTCTCGCCTCAATACAACTTAATTCCTATGAATCCAAAACTAACGGAGCTCAGATCCATGCTCCATGTGTCCTTTCCAACAGAGGATCGGGATTCACTCTAGCTCTGGACCCTTCGAGAGTCCACTCTCTTTTGCACATGCTTCCTCCCGGACCCCGAACTGGCCTCTGGATGGTTTCTCTCCATGCTACCAACTTTTTCCCGGAGTGTCTGTCCTCCAAACCACCCCAGCCTGCTAATACGCATCACAGATAATGGACGGCCCAGATGGATTTTAGAATCTAGAACTTCGGGATTTCTGACTCTTTGACACTTTGTGCCTCTGTTCCTGCGGATAGACGGACCTCCAGACTATCCTTGATTTGTTGACACCCATCCCTTGCAAATGAATGGTCCAGATCCTTCGACTCCCTATGACTTTGGGAACCTTGAACACTTATGTACTTAAGTGAAAACTCTGAACTAACGAAATCTGAAGGACTTCAAGGGGTTAAACCCCGTGAAACTTACCCTGATCCAATGGATGTATATCCGTCCTCCCATATCTAATGGTTGAGATTTTTCCTTCTTTGCGCGCTCCTCCTCGAGTCTAGACTTCGATCTGATGGTCCATATCTATCTCCGCAACCGAGATCGATGGATTTTGTAGCTTCTCCCTCTGTCTGCTATGTGTTCCTTCTAATGAAAGGATTCTTCAAATTTTTCAAAGGCTTCAACCTTTGAACTTTTCTCCAGCNAACTTACCCTGATCCAATGGATGTATATCCGTCCTCCCATATCTAATGGTTGAGATTTTTCCTTCTTTGCGCGCTCCTCCTCGAGTCTAGACTTCGATCTGATGGTCCATATCTATCTCTGCAACCGAGATCGATGGATTTTGTAGCTTCTCCCTCTGTCTGCTATGTGTTCCTTCTAATGAAAGGATTCTTCAAATTTTTCAAAGGCTTCAACCTTTGAACTTTTCTCCAGCAAGCCCAACTCCTCGGCCTGTGTTGTACCTCCTGAGGTTGAACTTGCTCAAACTTTCTAAGTGTCTCGGCCCTTTTCTCCTTCAATAAGTCTTTATGTCTGTGTGGCATCTCGACACTCTTTCTCCTGAGATTTGTTAACTTGAAGCCACTCAACCTCTGGCGCACTCCTTATGCTTTTCCCACAATCTAAGACTTGGACTATCCTCGGCATTCTAGAATCTTTGCAGAGACTCTGTGCACAATGCCACTATCTTTCCTGAGCTTGAATTACTCAGATTTCTAAGGGTTCAGTCCCTTTGCTTCTTCTCCAAATGAATTATTGTGCCCTCCTGGCACCTGTTCAATGCACTCCTTGCAGAGCTATCAGAGTGTTCAACAACTCTGAATTGTGCACTCCTTGCACAGATTTTCTCCTCCAGAATTTGAGAATGGTTCTGGTGTGCCCACCTGGCATGCTCTTCTCTGAACTCGAAAAAGAGTTTAAGTGCACTCCTTGCACTAGCTTCTCATAGTTTCAATTACTTTTTTGTGCACTCTTTGCACTAGCCTAAGAGCGTAGAACTACTCAACAAATGCATAAAGATAGGGAATTATATCTTACCCTGCAATTGAAACAAATTTGCATACATATCTACCACATACATAAAAACACAATGAACACATTTAGAAGCAAACAAAGAACTCATATAAAAACACACAGAACCTCATATATGCAGGAAAAAATAATCTTTTCATTATATTATGAATGTCTATACAATGTGTGCAAAGCTCATACTGTAATAGAGTCTTTTGCCTATCTCCTTTCTTGAGCTTTGCTCGCTCATCTACTAACTCTAACTCTTCTAATGAAATTTTTTATTCAAGGATTTTGAAAACAAAGGAGGGGCTCCTCGATCCTTCCTCCAGCCTACTTTAATGTTATCTAATCAAAATTGAAAGCACCTATCTACTGAGGCCTTATCTCAATAAATGGCCATTACAAATCAGATATGAGTTGTTTCTCGGCATCTGTACATCTCTCCAGGCATTTAATACAATACAGTCTCATCGGATTGTTCCCAATGGAGTTAACCTCCAAACATTAAAAGGGGCCTTAATTACAAGATTGTTCAAAATTTTAACTTGATGCGCCCCCTTTTGGGATTTGAACTGAGTTTAAACGGGCACATGTTGGGTGTCGAGTTGTCCTCCACCCGACCTCAATTGATGATGACGAGGATGCTCCTGCATCATCCTCCACTAATTGTTCTGAAATGTGAGGGATCATTCCTGGAGTTGGAGTCGTAGTCAAATCTATAGATATGGCCTTATATCTTTGGTAACAAAGGATCTACTATCCAATAATCTTTTGGATCTAATCTTGTTCCTTCAGCATTAAAAAAAAACATACAAAGGTAGCGGTAACTAAATGGTGATCCTAGAGACAAGGGTAGATCAATAATTTTGTAAGGAGATAAAAGTCATAACGAGTGTCCACAAGGAGAGTGATCTACCATTATTAAAGAGTATTCAAGCTTTGAGAGCTTGATATTGGCCACTCAGTTATTTGTGCATGGTGGCTAGGTTGTTTGTTGAGATCCATCGTAAACTTAGCGATCCTCTCATTGGATTTTTCACATCAATATTCCATGAATTCCTTTGTCCCAATGTTGGTGGCCACTGTAATAGGTTGTGAACTCTTTGTCTCCTTTGTGTTCTCCTATTCCCGCAATAGTTCATGATCATCAAAATATTAACTCTTATCTCTAAATGATGCTTTAGAGGGGCTTGGGGCTTCCTCATATGTGTGTGTGTGTGTGTAGATCTCTCTCTCTCTCTCTCTCTCTCTCNTCTATATATATATATATATATATATATATATAAGGTAACAGACAAGCTAGACACCAAATTGGTGTATGGGACCCCCTTTTTTGTGGGACAAGGGATCCTGATCGCACAACGATATGACCGCTAAAGTTTATGGATATATACACATACCCTACCCCTTTATATATAAAATTTAATTTTACAAGAATACGCAATAACTAATAAAATTTAGTTTTACAAGAATATGCATTGTCTTTGTTAATCTTGTAAAAGGGCATTCACCTTTTAACATCAAAACCCTTGGTATGGGAGGTTATAACTCATTTTTATTATTTTTTCCTAGATATTGATAGTGTTTCAACTTATAATATCTATATTATTGATCCTGGAGGGTATGGAAGAGACATCCATATAGCAATTATAGAAGAGGTTTATAAAGCATATTTAAGGTATGCTTGGATTTCACTAAGAGAGTTGTTTTCTCTTAAGCTTCATCATTATTGTTACACTTATTTATAGATTGAGAGTGATTCTATCATCACTTTGAGCTATTTTAGGGGTTATCGCTTTCATAGCCTTTACTTTCATCTATGGTAGTTCATTATTTGTTCTCACTAATTAAGGATGGCGATCATAACATACCTCAAGGCAACAACAACCTTGAATTAGATAAATACCTTGTTTTCTCATGTGTTGGTTTGTTATGAGATCCATGGTAGATATTATTTCGTGTTCAAATATCCTCATGCTTTGAAATCTAAGAGATATTAGGAAGACTAGATTGTGTTTTTTTTTTCATTTGTATTATTTATGCCAAAGGAAGTTGTTACATACCCCAAAATCCAACTCCCTCTAAGACCTATTGTCTTACTACCTTTTAATCTAGGTAGATATGAAGAGATATATCGATTCTAACAACCCTTAAAGAAGTGCCCAATGTCAAATATCTTCTACAATGCATAGCTCAACTTCCTTTTAGAGTACATGTTCAATTTAATGTATTAGTCACATTTTCTCAACCTCAAATGTCAAAAGAGATCACTCTTCCAATCTTTCCTCATAGGTCTTTCCACAAATTTAATCTTATAACTTTGTATCTATTGTATTTCATCATTCTCCAACTTCTCTCCAAGCAAAGGTTTAATGCACTCACTTTCTTTTAAATTATTTTAGATATTTTTATTTTATTTTTAACACCTTCCTTCCTTAATTCCATTTATTAAATATGGTTTCTTGTAAACATTAATATTAATTTAAGTAATTAAAACCTATCTTATTTCATATGAAATAAAAGAGGTGACACAAGTGAACTTAATGATTATGAAAAAATATATAAAATGCAAGTAAATTTTTGTTAATAGCGAGGAAAGAAAAGGCCTTAGAGATTTTTATTGTCCATTGAAGGACTATAATAAGTAGTATAGAATGAATGACTATAATAAGTAATTTAGAATAAAATAGAGACATTTATGTGTTTTTTTGGGAATTGAGTTGAAAGATTGTAATAAGTAGTTTAGAATAAAATAGAGACATTTATGTGTTTTGGAATTGAGTTGAAATTGTAATAATGTATATTTTAATTTATATTATGAAATATTAAATAAAATAAAATAAAAAATTATAATTATAATATATATATATATATATATATATATATATATATATAAACCCATTATCTCAGCTTTATAACATTAATAACATAATATTTATTAAAAATAACAGTTTATTCTCTTAAATTTCTAAGTATAACGGCATACCCAACCTTCAAAGGTTTTCCACTCTCCTACTTGAATCACCGATGTTAACCTTGAGACTCTTCCTCACACATAGACGTTAAAAAATGCTTGAGGAGATTCGGAAGGGTTGTGGATGCCTTTGGTGCTATCAAATTTGAAGGCGTGATTTATATGTAAGTTATATCAAGAGAAGCAAAAATGTTGGTAGAGAAGATGTATTGTCACGCCCATGTGTGGATAGAAGGGTAAATATCAATCAAATCAAATTTAAAACATAAAAGAATATATATATATATATATATATTATAGTTGTATTGAATAGTTTTTGGTATTTTTAATATTTTTGAAATTCTTTTTCAAGTTTTAGAATTTTGGGAAGTAGTTGGGAACGTTCATAATTAGTTGGAAATTTGAAAGTTTTTTTTAGAGTTTTAACATCAAAAAAATGAAAACGTGGGAACAGGTTTCTTAAACAAAAAAAAATTTAAATTAGAATTATATTAAATTAAAATGTAAATATATTTATTCTATTATTACAAAAACATAATTTCTTACAAATATTTTCATTATATTTATTCAAAATATTACTATAAAACTAAGATTAAAATAAGTAAATATTATTTCAAAAATAAGTTAAGTAAAAAAACTTAATAATACTCACTTTATAGTTGTGGATATGAAAAACTTTTAATACATGTATGTTTTCCTTCAAGCCCAAACTAAATATACCCTATCCACGACAAGCATTTGTTCCACTTTGTAGTTGATATCAACCAACTATATCATTGATTTTTTTTTGTATTTTCATATTAGAAGAGTAGTACTATTTTGTTTTTTCCAATAAAAAAAGAATAATGCTTCAAATTTACAATGTTTAAAGTTTATATATGTAAAGTTTAATTTTAAAAAGATGTTAAAATTGTATATATGTATTTTCAATTTTGTTTCTCATTTTCTAATGAAATATTTAATGATATTAAAGTATTGTGTTAAATATATTCATATAATTATTAGAACAAATTAAATTAGTAATTTTAATATTGTAGTTGTTGTAATAGGAGAAACAATGTCCTCTATTGACCTTCAATTTTATTGAAATAAGATTTTAAATGTATCAATATCTCTATACATTGTAATCTAAACTATCATTACAATTTAAAATATATATATATAATTGTCGTTTCCAAATTCAAGTTCCTGTAAATTTGAGGGAAACTTCTACTAGTTCCGCACACTCTATCCACGTTCCCAACATTGCCACATTTCATAAACTCGTGCAAA
>SNQJ01S0067354.1:19776-38552 GCA_010110895.2 Picea sitchensis | reverse complement strand
TAAAAGTTTTATATTTATTTAATTAAAAAAATTATATTTAAATTTTTTTTTTAATTTTCTTATATCTTATTGGATGGATATAAAATTAGCATAGATATATAATTCTTAATATGAAGAAGGAATTATGGAGAGACGAGGAGGGGAAATTGGTTTAATGGCATGATAGTTTAGGATTATCAAATTCACTTAGTTGAAATAACAATTTTCATTGAAAAACAAGGGTTTATGTTTGTTAATTGTAATGAAATTTTGTGTAGAATCTGATGCTTTGGATGGAAAACTAATAGGCTTGCTCATGGGCCCTCAATGGCTTATTGTTCCTCTACATCATGTCATATCTATGATACTTGATTCATACAATGAGCTTAAGAGGGATGGCAAGGAAATACACTTTGTGTACATTGCAATTGATAGGGGTGAGGAAGTCATTAAGACTCTCAAGAGGTATGGGCAAGACGACCATATTGATGGATACCTTGATGTGGAGTGCTTCGAAAGGGAGCTAGGGATTTTCCTCAAGGATAGGTTTGTAGTTCTCGTTAAGCTATCAAAAGTTCACTGGGAGGCCTTGACTATTTACAGGTCTAGCATTTATATCCTGGTATTTGTTGGTTTGGATGGAAATATGCATACTAAAGATGGATTGAAGATGCTAGAGAAATGGGGCATTGAGGCATATCCATTTAAAAAAGAAAGAAATGAACAACTCTAATGTGAGGCAATAGAAAAGGAGGTCAATTAGAGCTTGCAAATTTTTTTATGACATGGGACAAGGATTTTCTCAAAATAATTAATTGGAAAGAGGTTTCGTACTATGATGTCGTTGTTTTCCAAGTGTTTGAAAAAAGGTTTGCATCACAAGTATTTGATGGAATCTCTATGTGTCGAGTGTTTGATGCATAACAAGTATTTGGCATAGTGCTTGCATGTCAAGTGTTTAAAGAAATCCCTATTCACCAATTATTTGATGTAGATCCTAGTACAAACACACGGTTTCAAATTATGATAAAGTCTATCTCTAGGAAATCGTTGTGCATGTGGGTGAATTCTAATAACTATGTTGTGGATTTAAAGCATAAATTGGAGCATAGTATGGGGATTCCTATTGCCATGCAACGCCTTCTTTATGAGGTAAACAATTGGAGGATCTGTCCCAGTTGTTTGATTCTCATATTGGTAAAGATTCAACTCGTATATTGGCATTGTGATTATGTGGAGGAGTGGTGGGCATTGGGGTGTCTTATAGGGATGCAGTGAAAAACAATTATACCACTCCTAATGCTTTGAAGTATTCACCTATTTCTAGTGCCTATGTTGTGGAGCATGTCAACTAAGTGTCAATGGTGGAGATTACGACACTATAGGTCAAACATCTACATTCATTTATATGAAAAAGATGTGATCTTGTTGATTTAATGGGTATTGGCCTCCTACTTTGGCTTATATCAATGGATTCATTCATCATGGACAAATAAATGTGATATATCTCTTTGTTCCAAAGCAATTTTTTATTGTTAAATTCTTTGATCATGTGAATTATCAAACAGTTTTTTAGGAGGGTCCCTGGTTTTGGGGAAAGACTGGGCTTTTTCTAACTCTTTGGTTCCTAGATTTTGATCCTAAGTTTATGTCAATTACTAGAATTCCAGTTTGCATTAGTGTCCCTAATATGTCATTACATTTTTTATATTTACCATTTTTTGAGGATATTGGGAAATTTTTGGGCAATTACATCAAATCAAATCTTGAGATAGCTTTAATGGGATTATGTGCTGCTCAAATTTGTGTTGAGATAGACCTTAGTAAGGGTTTTCTTGACAAAAATAATCTCAAATAGAAAAATAATTCAATACAATTAGGTCTTAGATTGTGAGAACACAACATTTCATTGCTTGATATCTGATCTACCAAGACATATACAACTTTCTTGTCCTCATGCTTGTGCTCCTCCCAAGAAAAAAAGGACAAAAATAAATTCAAACCAATGGATTTTTTCAGAAAATAACGATGATTAAAATGAGGATCATCAATTGCAAGATTTGCTAGGGAATCCACTTATATGTTGGGGGCTAATGTAGTAGACATGGATACCACCAAGCATTCATCCTCGAAGGAGTTTATCATTTCTAAAGCCTCTTTAGGTGGAACGAAGAGACTTCTTGAAACTGATTTGTCTAATTCAGATAAATATTTTGTTCCCTTAGGAATCTCAATATACCACCTTCAAACTTATAGTTGATTAATATGGATCCTTCTTAGGAGGGGTGGAAAGAGGTGACAAAGAAGAAGGGGAAAAAGGGGGGGAAATGATGATTATTTTTAAAGGGAAATAAATGATATTTATATTTGATGTGTAATTTTATTCTTTCACTATTGTAAGTGTCATTCAATGCATATGTGCTCTATTAACTTCCATTAATACTTTCAGTTGCTCTTTTGTATTGTGTCATGAGCACTTGTAAGTGCCATTAATACTTGTAGTTTCTCTTTTGTATTGTGCCATGAGCACTTGAGGAATGTGATTTCTTTCTTCAAGGAATAGAAATTGAATTTTTTTTTTTGAAATCTTAATTCTACTAAATAATATAAGAGATCAAAAATAAATCAAGGCACAAATCTTTTAGTGTTTAAATGGTTCAAGGTTTAGATTTTTTATTGTTGTATATTAATCAAGACACAAACCTTTTAGTGTTTAAATGGTTCAAGGTTCAGATAGATTTATGTCATTTTTTTAAGTTCTTACATTAATTTTTTATTGTTGTATATTTGTTAACATTGTGGTAGTTTTATTTATTTCCATTGCGGATTTAAGATTTTTTCCATTTTGAATTTTAAGTGTTACTTATGTTATACATATAATCTATATTACATTGTAAAGCATACATTTTTTCTCTTGATGCTATTAGTTTAGTGGTTGGTGGTTCTAGTTTTCATTGGCCTTTAATGTTGTGTTGGTTATAACGTTTTTATAAATCACATTAAAGGTGTTTCCTTGATGTCACTCTATCCTTAAAAAATGGTTGTTGTGTTGATACTAATTCAWGTATATCGTTTACCATGGATAGTGTCAATTTCTACATGGTGTAATAACCATGGATCACTAATATTTTAGCCCCAAAAAAGTCAAACACACAAACCCTGAAATTAACCCCCTACCCCTATCTTGGCATTAAATTGCTCATCTAGAATCCCCTGGATCTTAAGCACTCTACCATATATTCATGTTACCAAGTGATCGAGAATGGTGGGCTCCTATCCCAGTAGAATCCCTCTATTATAGAACACCTTAGACTTTGAAATGCTACGATTTTTGGCAGAAGCACTTAATATTCATCTTGCATTTCTTTAATTGGATCATATCCCCCAAAACAGGGTGTCACATCAATACCGATATGCATATAGTGTCTACCACTCTAGTTCACGCCCACTTGGAAAACAAATATTGGAGAGTTGGCACCTTTTGTACTCAACAATCACTCATTTTGTGAGGTTTGTAGAGGTTCAACTTAAATGTTGCTCACCCTCAACATAATTGTAATGGACATACATCAATGTCATTTTGTGAGGTTTGTAGAGGTTCAACTTAAATGTTGCTCACCYTCAACATAATTGTAATGGACATACATCAATGTGTGCTTCTGGTAGACATGAGCTCGTAGATCAATTTTAACCTCAATATAGATGAGAATTCCCTTTTGATTTAGATACTCAAAATGGGTAACACAATTTCTTTATCCTAGAAATAAATTTGGCAATAATTTGGCAAGGATGGCACAGGTCCATGCACTTTGCTCCCATCTGGTCATGTCTAGTGACAAATCTACAACAAATTTCATAAATCAATGATTATCTCACTTTTTTATTTTCTCACAATGAATTAAATATTCATGTCTAAAATCAACCCTCCATGCCACCTCTTACACACCTCCATAATTTTTCTCTGTGTGATAAACAACTCAACATATTATAAAACGTCAACTACTCAACGTTTTTTTAAGAGGGTGGGGGGGTCAATTATGATACTTGTACACAGAGAACATGGAGGAATATGACACTTATGGATTCAATTGCATGTAAGAAGGGAAAGTAAAGTCTTTTTCAAACAAAATTTAGAGGAAGGGGACACTTATGGCTTCAAATGCATGTAACAAGGGTAAGTAAAGTCTTTTTCAAAAGGAGTGGAAGGGGGGAATATATATGATCTCAGAGGAAAAAAGTATAGCTTATTATGTTTAGGGGCTAGGAAATGTTTCTAATAGCATTATGAGGTCTATTTGTTCTGGATGGGTATGTATCTCGCAAAGGAGATAGGAATCAACGATCTTGTAGTGCTGGGAAATTTGATGTTGGTAATAAAATCCATGGTTGGTCCAAATGAAGTGGGAAGCAATGTTTTGAGCACTTTTCTCTCAAGGATCGATAGCATGACCTCTTTCTTTGATGGAATCTCCTTCTATCATATCAAGCATGATATTAACGGTTCGGTGGACCATTGGGATAAAATTACCTCTCACTTGAATGCTAGAACCTTGATTAAAACCGGGGTGGTGTCATCCAACCATATCCCCTAGCCATGAAGTTTGCCACATGTTCATCATTTTTATGCCAAGCATGGATAGAACACACAAGGGAGGATACAACAAGAGGCTTTTAACACTCGTGTGCTTGAACTGTTGGCCATCTTGAGGGATTAATGAATGTGAATTGTGTGGGAATGAATTGAAAAGTGGGATCATTCTTTTGATGACGGTGATTTTTAGCGTTCTTTACTTAGTGGAGAGGAGTGCTCTTCAGCCTTGGTTGGTCTGGTTCAATTTTTCTAGAGCAGTGGCAGTCTGGAATTCCAATAAACACGGTGCTAGAGTGTATTTGGAGTGTAGGAATAGTGGATCAGAGAGTGCAAGTTGCCCATCTTTTTCAATGTCAACGATCTTTCTGGAATGGTTTGAAAACTCTCAGGTTGTCTAATTGCATCTTTTTATTGCCTCTTTCATTACATTTCCTATTTTAATTTTTTTAAGCAAATCCTTTTATTTTGATATTCAACAAAGTTGGGGTGGGATTAAATTCTCCCCAATTCCGATGGGAACTAGGGAGTGTAGTTTTTAGTGACCCAATATACACTATATGCAAGTTTTTTCTACCGCCAAAATGGGTGACATCGATGGAAGAGAGGTGAAAAAAATCATTTGTAGGTAGGAGGAGACACTCCAGGAAAACAACCAAACCCTCCACAATATTAATGAAAAATTTATGGAATTGGAACAAGTCTTAACAAGAAGCGTGGAAAATATTATAGAATTACTTTAGGTTCAAATGCAAAGGACTAATGCCATAGAGATCGAATGTCAATAGCTTTGAATGATGTGCATACCTCAGCAAATGGACTCCCCTTCTCGGACATCCAACAATCATGATTCTGCCAATTCCATTCAGCAGGTCTCCAAAGAGGAAGAATTTGGGGGTCAACCACATGACCCCATGGAAGTTGAAGAAAAGGGACCTCTTCTCTCTACTAAAGAGAAGGAGGCTTGGGGTGGTGATTTAAACTATAAATCAATGTATTTTCATGTCATTTTGCTTCTTATCAATTTGTGAAAATAGTTATCAACATGAATGTATGGAAGTCTAGTTTAGAATATGCAGAAAATACTCAGTGAGTTTATATGGATCTAAATATCCAGATGGACATTCCTGGAATTTTGTATGTAACTAATATAGCCATGTAACTCTTTTTTTTTTAATGAAGATCTAGTTATTTTTCTGTTAAAAAAAWGTCTTGTTCAAACAACATCCAGTATATAGAGGAATTGATACATTRGTTATAATACAGMGAATCCATTATGAACACATGCTAAAAACAAGTAATATTTGCTAAAATGAGTAACTAGATGCAAATGTGGATACCACCATCCAATAAAATAACATTGCATTCGATCTAGAGTATCTTTCAAAGATTATCTAACAATCTTGGAAAGCAAGGCAGGGATCACCTTGGAAGCCAGGTTTTATTGTTGGCTCTGGAAAAAGGAATTTCCCACATACAAATCTATGGTGATTCCTTGATGGTCATACAATCAATGAAATGATATTTATCTTTATAAAACATCACATTGCAACCTTTATTTCAAGATCTTATGAGCAACAAGTCAGCCTTCTCTCACGTCACTTGGGAACATGTTTACAGGAACAAGAACAGGTAAGATGACTAGTTATCAAAAGATGGATTTTCCTTGGGAAGAGGAACTTGAAAAATTATTAAGAGCACTTGAGCTCACACTTTACATGACCCTTGGGTTTAATTATGGTGTATTATTTTGATAAAAAAAAAATGCTTTTGTGTTTCTATTATGGGGACTATCTATATTTCCAAACTGGAGGATGTTTTTTTTGTTTTATTTAAGGTTGGATCATGTTAAAAACATATTTCTTTTTTAAAACTATATAGTTATAGCTTTGTACTTACATGATACTACATGTCTAGTCTCATATCTATAGGCCTTTAATGCATGTTGGAATGCTCACAAGCATCTATATTTGTAAATTTGTTTTATATAATAAAATTTCTTGATGTTTTTCCTTGTTAGCAAAGATAGATGCAATAAAATTTTTATGGATTTGATTTGCAATTTTTTTTTATATCTTTCCTACCTAACCAAGGTAAAAGGAAAATAAAATTTTTATTTCATTATAGTTTTTATGAAATCAATAAATTTTTACTACATGAGATATCAAAAATATATGACAAATGCAATCAACAAAGATCACAAACAACTATTGTGAATTATTGGCATTCAAACTTGTTTTATTGTTGACTCTAGAAAATAAAAAATAAATAATTCCCGCATACAAAACTATGGTGATTCCCTATTGGTCTTACAATGGATGAAAGGGGATTTTTTTTACATAACTTCACATTGCAACCTTTATTTCAAGATATTATGAGTAATGTATCAGGGTTCTCTCACATGACATTTGAACATGTCTACATGAACATGAATAGGGAAGTTGATCAGTTATCAAAAGTTGGACTTGCCTTGGGAAGAGGAATCTGGAAAATTAATAAGAGCACTCAATCTAATACTTCAAAATATATACATGACCCTTGGTTTTAATTATGATGTATTATTTTGATTAAAAAATAGATTGTGTTTCTATTATGAGGACTACCTATAGTTTTGATGTAACCCTATATTTCCAAATTGAAGGATGTTTTTTTTTGTTTTGTTTTAAGGTTGGATCGTGTCAAAAACTATCTCTTTTTGAGAATTGTACAGTTACAGTTTTGTATTTACAAGAGATTACCTTACTAGTTATATATATATATATATATATATATATATATATATATGGGGTTTTAATGCCCTTTAGAATGCTCACAAGAAAGAAATGAACAACTCCAATGTGAGGCAGTAGAAAAGGTGGTAAATCAGAGCTTCCAATCTCTTCTGATAATGTGGGACGAGGATTTTTTAAAAATAACTAATGGGAAAGAGGTTCCATATTATGATGTTGTTGTTTACCAAGTGTTTGACGAAAGGTTTGTATGACAAGTATTTGATGGAATCTCTACATCCCAAGTGTTTGATGCACAAAAAGTATTTGACATAATGCTTGCATGTTAAGTGATTAAAGAAAGACCTAATCACCAATTATTTGATGCAGAACCTTATACAAATATAGGGTTTCAAATTATGATAAATTCTCCCTCTAGGAAATCCTTATGCATGTGGGTGAATTCTAACAACTATGTTGTGTATTTGAAGCATAAATTGGAGCATAGTATGGGGATTCTTATTTCCATGCAATTCCGTCTTTATGAGGTAAACAATTGGAGGATCTATCCCAGTTGTTTGATTATCATATTGGTAAAGCTTCAACTCTTATATTGTCATTGCAATTGTGTGGAGGAGTGGTGGGCACTGGGGTGTCTTTTAGGGATGCAGTAAAAATAATTCTACCAATCCTAATGCTTTGAAGTATTCACCTATTTATAATGCCTATATTGTGGAGCATGTTGAGGAAGTATCAATGATGGAGATTACAATGTTGGAGGTCAACCATCTATATTCATATATATGAAAAAGATGTGGCTATTTGCCAATTTAATGGGTATTGGCCTCCTAATCTGGCTTATATCAATGGATTCATTCTTCTTGGACAAAGAAATGTGAGATATCTCTTTCTTCCAAAGGGTTTTTTTATTTTTGCAATTATTTGATCATGTTAATTATCATACAGTTTTTTTTAGGAGGGTCTCTAGTTTTGGGGAAACACAATGCTTTTTCTAACTCCTTGGTTCCTAGATTTTGATTCTAACTCTATGTCAATTACTATAATTCATGTTTGGTTAAGTCTCCCTAATATGCCATTACATTTTTTATATTTACCATTTTTTTTGGATATTGGGAACTCTTTGGGAATTTACATCAAATCAAATCTCGAGAGAGCTTTAGTGGGATTATGTGCATATGAAAAACCTTAGTAAGGGTCTTCTAGAAAAAATGATTCTCAAATAGAAAAAATTTCAATATACTTAGGTATTAGATTGTGAGAACCCAACATTTCAGTGCTAGATTCCAACGGGCTATCACATGCCTAAAACAAAGATCGTATGCAAAAGTTACGACCCCAGGAAGTTAATGTACTAACTTACCCCAATGGGGCCTACATGACTTTTGGCGCTTCATCTCTTAGGGTTAGGTTTTTGGATGTCTAGGGTTTTGGCATTCATGTTTATCATAAAAATTCCTTCAACGCCTCACTATAATCATCTTCTTGTGAATGAGCATAGCCTTCACATCTCTTCCTACAGATAACGTTTTCACTGTTCTAGGGAGTCTTGCACTCTCTATTTTTACAATCTTTGTACATTTATTTCATTAATAGAAATCATGTATTGTTGTATCTCTTTGTATCTAGTATTTTTTATGATTATTTCATTGTAATATCTTTGCTTTCATTTCGTTCCAAAAATAATCCAGATCAATGGTATAAGAGCAGGCTACTCTTGATCATTTTTCAGTGCATGTCCCCGACAAGGTCCGAGTATAGCAAGTTGGGTCTTGAGCTTGTATTTCTTGAGGACAATTTCTCTCGCACACCCAAGAAACCCTCTATGGTGGTAGAAAAGAAAAATGATGGAGCAGAAGATTCTATTAACCCATTGCTTAAGAAATCTCTTGCATGACAGAGGGATGAAATGATGGATAACTTTGCACACATCCTTCAACGTATGTCGATAACAACAAGCGCATATTCATCAAGTGACCACTTTGGAGGAACCTCTCCCTTCAAGGTACAAGTTAATTTTGATATTCTCGTATTTGAAGATCAGATAGATGCAGATGCCTTAGAAAAATGGTTAAATCTGCTAGAAGGTTATTTCTCTATTCCCAWTTTTTTYCGACAGGGAAAAKATCACCTTCACACTTCYCAAGGCTCTCCCCCATGTCAAACATTGGTGGAATACTTACTRGGAGAAAAGTTCCACAGAGGAATCTGGAATATATGGGGTCGAGCCCACTTGGTATTTTTTGTGGATGTTGTCAAGGAATAATACTACCATGTTGATAACTATGAATACTCGTACATGAGATGGMCCACTCTGCGATAAGAGAAGAGCCAAACAGTGTCAAAGTTCACAAATAATTTCCATACCTTGCGCACTAAGATGGGTATCAAATAATCTGAGAGACATCTAGTTCTGAAATACCATGGGGCTTTGAATAGGTACATCCAAACCGAAATGGATTTCCTAAACATCTCATCATTGGGAGGTGCCTATCGATATGTTGTCAAAATCGAGCAAAAAATTAGGCATCAGAACAAATGGGAGTGTTGGTTTGCAAATCTACAACAACCAAAACATGGTAAAGATGACCCTGACCAATAGCCTTCAGACAACCAGTCCAAGACACATGAAAAGAAGGGTAAAGGAAAGATGAATAATTACACTGGGAAGTGGTGTGAATTCTATAAAATCCACTAGCACAAATCGATGAATGTCTCTCGAAACAATCATTGGTGGCTGAGTTCAAAGACAAGAGCCGAACCTTGATTCGAAAGATGATCCATAAAATATTGAAAACGGACAGATCATCGACGCAAACCCCACTACTATTGTTGCGACCACAAAAATTCAATCGGAAGAATCAGTAGATACTGAATAGGGGGAGCGCCTCTTCAATTCACATATGTGAATGAAGGGGACCCCATTACAATTCATTGTTTATAATGGTAGCCAGAAGAACCTCATCTCAGCTAAGGTCATCAAGCAGTTGGGGTTGTCAACAACACCACACCCACATCCATAAAACATCGGGTGGCTTCACCAGAGACGAGATCTTTGTGTCATCCAACAGTGTCACATTTCATATGGCATCCAACCCTTCAAGGATGAGGTAGTGTGTGATGTTGCCCCTCTTGATGTCTGTGATGTTATTTTGGGCCAATCATATATGTGGAAACGTCATGATGTTTATGAGTCGCGACCCTAAAGTGTGATTATTACTCTTGGGGGTCAACTCTATAGGATACCAAAGGTAGTTATAACTATTGTTCCACGAAAACAATGCCGCAAGGTAATCTCTCATACTGCAAAATTCATCCTCTTCACAGTCTGTTCAAAGGATGCACAAAAGGCCACTACAACCACTACAACCTCAACACCTTCTATCCAGCAGAAGAAGATTGGAAAAGAGAAAGAATATATTGTTTCTTCACCTACGATGGTGCCTACACAATGCCCCGTCAAGCCCAGAGACAATAGGTTGGAGGAACAGATTCAACCCTGCTAGCAATAGGTTCGGGACAACCTTCCATGGATCAAGCAACACAAATTCTCGAACAAGGCACACAACTCACCAAAATTCAGATTCAAAACATGCTTTCCCCTCTTCATTGGGCACTCAACACAATGGAGACCATCGCTTGCGAAGAAGGGAGGATTGATCCAAGTGGATATCGGTGGCCACCCACCTGTTCCAAATTCCAATTGGCTCATCTGGACAATTTTCAGTTTAACATGTTTCTCTGTAATGGGGACATTTTTTTGTAATTGTGGGTTCTGCACTTACGGGGATGTCCTGAAGCCCTACACAACATCCAGGTGGATTTTCATGGCCACCCACCTATTCCAACTAGCTTATTTTGGAAGTTTTCATCTCAACACATATTTTTGTACTTCTAGGGTCGTTTTGGGGCTCTAAACAATGTTTTATTGGCTTGCCACAGTCAAACGTTAGAGAAATTCAGAGTTTGCCAACTAAATTTGTATCTCTCAAAAATACCTTTCCAATGGGCTATCACATGCCTAAAGCAGAGATCGTATGAAAAAGTTACAACCCCGGGAAGTTAATGTACTAACTTACCCCAATGGGGCCCACATGACTTTTGGCACTTCATCTCCTAGGGTTATGTTTTTGGATGTTTAGGGTTTGGGCATTCATGTTTATCATAAAAAGGCCTTCAGAGCCTCATTGTAATCATCTTCTTGTGAATGAGCATAGCCGTCACATATCTTCTTAGAGATAAAGATGCCAAAGTTCTAACAAGTCTTGCACTCTGTATTTTTACAGTCTCTGTACATTTCTTTCATTAATAGAAATCATGTATTGTTGTATCTCTTTGTTTCTGGAAATGTTTCTGTGTATTTCATTGTAATATCTATGCTTTCATTTCGTTCTGAAAATAATCTAAATCAGTGGTATCACAACAGGCTGCTCTTGATCGTTTTTCAATGCATATCCATGATGAGGTCTAAGTATAGCAAGTTGGGTCTCGAGCTTGTCTCTATTGAGGAAAATCGCTCTCGCACGACCAAGAAACCCTCTATGGTGGCAGAAAAGAAAAACGACGGAGTAGAAGATTCTATTAACATGTTGCTTGAGCAAGCTCTCGCACGACAAAGGGACGAAATGATGGAGAATTTTGCACACATCCTTCAACGCATGCTGATAGCAACAGCCGCATGTTCATCAAGCGACCACTTTGGAGGAACCTCTCCCTTCAAGGTACAAGTTAATTTTGATATTATCGTATTTCAAGGTTAGATAGAGTTGGATGCCTTAGAAAAATGGTTAAATCTGCTAGAAGGCTATTTATTTGTTCACAATTTCTCCAACAAGGAAAATATCACCTTCACACTTCTCAAGGCTCTCCCCCATGTCAAACATTGGTGGGAAACTTACTGGTAGAAAATTTCCACGGAGGAATCTGGAATATATGGGGTCGAGACCACTTGAGATTGTTTTGTGGATGTGGTCAAGGAAAAATACTACCCTGTAGATAACTATGAAGACCAGTACATGAGATGGACCACACTGCAACAAGAGAGCCAAACAGTGTCGAAGTTCACAAATACTTTCCATACCTTATGCACCAAGATGGGTATCAAAGACTCCGAACGACATCTAATTTGAAATACAGTGGGGATTTGCATAGGTAAATCAAAACTGAAATGGATTTCCTAAACTTCTCATCATTGGGAGCTGCCTATCGATATGCAGTTAAAATTGAGCATAAATTTAGGCACCAAAACAAATGGGAGTGTGGGTCTACAAATATGCAACAACCAAATCATGGTAAAGATGACCCTACCCAACAATCTCCAGACAACCAGTCCAAGACACGAGAAAATAAGGGTAAAGGAAAGATGAAGAATGGCACTGGGAAGTAGTGCGATTTCCACAAAATCCCCTGGCACAACACCAATGAATGTCGCTCGAAATAGTCATTGGTGGTCGAGGTCAAAGACAAGGAGTAGAAACCTGATTTAGAAGATGATCTAGAAAATATTGAAAATAGACAGATCATCGATGCAGACCCCACTGCTATTGTCACGACCACAACAATTCAACCAAAAGAACTAGTAGATCCTAAAGAGGGGGAGTGCCTATTCCATTCACAGATGTGGGTGAAGGGGACCCCGTTGCATTTCATTGTTGATAGTGGCAGCAAGAAGAACCTCATCTCAGCTGAGGTCATCAAACAGTTGGGGTTGTCGACAACACCACACCCGCAACCATACAACATTGGGTGGCTTCACCAGGGACGAGATCTCTGTGTCATCCAATAGTGACACATGTCATATGGAATCCAACCCTTCAAGGATGAGGTAGTGTGTGATGTTACCCCTCTTAATGTCTGTGATGTTGTTTTGGTCCAACCATATATGTGTAAACATCATGTTGTTTTGGGACAACCATATATGTGTAACGTCATGTTGTTTATGAGTTTCAACCCCATAGTGTCATTATTTCTCTGGGGGTCAGATCTATAGGATACCAAAGGAAGTTCTGACTATTGTTCCACCAAAACAATGACACAAGGTAATCTCGCATACTACAAGATCCATCGTCTTCACAGTCTATTTGAAGGATGCACAAAAGGCCGCTACAACCACTGCAACCTCAACACCTTCTATCCATCAAAAGAAGATTGAAAAAAAGAAAGAAAATATTTTTTCTTCACCTACGATGGTGTCTACAAAATGCCCCATTAATCCCAGAGACAACAGGTTGGAGGAACAGATTCAACCCCACCAACAACAGGTCTGGGACAACCTTCCACGAACCAAGTAGGGAAATTTCTCCAACAAGGCACACAACTCACCAAAATTTAGATTCATAAAATGATTTCCCCTCTTCCACGGGCACACAACGCAATGGATACCATTGGTTCCTAAGAAGGGAGTGTTGATCTAGGTGGATATCGGTGGCCACCCACCTGTTCCAAATTCCAATTGGCTCATCCGGAACATTTTCAGTTCAACACGTTTCTATATAATGGGGACATTTCTTTGTAATTGTGGGTTCTGCACTTACGGGGCTATCTTGAAGCCCTACACAACATCTAGGTGGATATTGTTGGCCTCCAACCTATAAAAACTAGCTTATTTTGGAAGTTTTCATGTCAGCGCATCTTTCTGTACTTCTAGGGCCATTTTGGGGCTCTAAACAATGTTTTCTTGGCTTTCCATAGTCAAATTATAGATGGAGTCATATTTTGATGGCATAATGTGTAGTTCTTTAAAATACCTTTCCAACGTGCTATCACACGCCTAAAACATAGATCGTACGCAAAAGTTACGACCACGGGAAGTTAATGTACTAACTTACCCCAACATGGCCCACATGACTTTTGGCGCTTCATCTCCTAGGGTTATGTTTTGGATGTCTAGGGTTTTGGCATTCATGTTTATCATAAAAAGGTCTTCAGAGCCTCATTGTAATCATCTTCTTTCAAATGAGTGTAGCCGTCACATCTCTTCTCAGAGATAAAGCTGCCACCGTTCTAGCGAGTCTTGCACTCTGTATTTTTATAGCTTTTGTACATTTATTTCATTAATAGAAATCATGTATTGTTGTATCTCTCTATTTATGGAAATGTTTATGTGTATTTCATTGTAATGTATATGCTTTCATTTCATTCAGAAAATAATCTGAATCAGTGGTATCACAACAGGCTACTCTTGATCGTTTTTCAGTGCATGTCCCTGACGAGGTCAGAGTATAGCAATTTGGGTCTCGAGCTTTTCTCTCTTGAGGATAATTGCTCTCGCACGCCTGCGAAACCCTCTATGGTGGTAGAAAATAAAAACGACGGAGAAAAATATTCTATTAACCTGTTTCTTGAGAAAGATCTCGCGCGACAAAAGGACAAAATCATGGAGAATTTTGCACACATCCTTCAACACATGCCGATAGAAACAGATGCATCTTCATCAAGCGACCACTTTGGAGGAACCTCTCCCTTCAAGTTATAAGTTAATTTTGATATTCCCGTATTTGAAGGTTAGATAGATGCGAATTCCTTAGAAAAATGGTTCAATCTGCTAGAAGGTTATTTCGTTGTTCACAATTTTTTCGACATGGAAAATATCACTTTCGCACTTCTCAAGGCTCTACCCATGTTAAACATTGGTGGGAAACTTACTGGGAGCAAAGTTCCACAAAGGAATATGGAATATATGGGGTTGAGCCCACTTGATATTTTTTTGTGGATGCAGTCAAGGAAAAATACTACACTGTTGATAACTATGAAGACCAGTACATGAGATGGACCACACTGCGGTAAGAGAAGAGCCAAACAGTGTCAGAGTTCACAGATATTTTACATACTTTGAACACCAAGATGGGTATCAAAGACTCCGAGCGACATCTACTTCTAAAATACCATGGGGCTTTGCATAGGTACATCCAAACCGAAATAGATTTCCTAAACATCTCATCATTGAGAGCTTCCTATCGATATGCTCTTAAAATTGAGCAGAACTTTAGGCACCAAAACAAATGGGAGTGCAGGTCTATAAATCTGCAACAACCAAAGCATGGTAAAGACGACCCTAACCAACAACCTCTAGACAACTAGACCAAGACACAGGAAAATAAGGGTAAAGGAAAGATGAATAATGATAGTGGGAAGTGGTGCGACTTCCACAAAATCCCTTGGAACAACACCGATGAATGTCGCTCGAAACAATCATTGGTGGCCGAGGTCAAAGACAAGGATCCGAACCATGATTTAGAAGTTGATCTAGAAAATATTGAAAACAGAAAGATTATTGATACAGACCCCATTTCTATTGTCACGACCACAACAATTCAACCAGAAGAACCAGTAGATCCTGAAGAGTGGGAGCACATCTTCCATGCATAGATGTGGGTGAAGGGGATCCTGTTGAATTTAATTGTTGATAGCGACATCTAGAAGAACCTCATCTCAACTGAGGTCATCAAATAGTTGGGGTTGTCGAAAACACCACACCCACAGCCATACAATATCGGGTGGCTTCACCGGGGATGATATCTCTGTGTCATCCAACAGTGTTTCCTGTCATATGGAATCCAACCCTTCAAGGATGAGGTAGTGTGTGATGTTTCCCCTCTTGATGTCCGTGCTGTTGTTTTTGGCCAACCATATATGTGTAAACTTCATGTTGTTTATGAGTCTCGACCCCGTAGTGTCATTATTTCTCTTGGGGGTCATCTCTATAGGATACCATAGGTAGTTTTGAATATTGTTCCACCAAAACAATGCCGCAAGGTAATCTCTCATACTGCAAAATTCATCCTCTTCATAGTCTATTCCAAGGATGCACAAAAGGCCACTACAACCACTGCAACCTCAACACCTTCTATCGAGTAGAAGAAGATTGCAGAAGAGAAAGAAGATATTGTTTCTTCACCTACGATGGTGCCTACACAACGCCTCATCAAGCCTAGAGACAACAGGTTGTAGGAATAGATTTAACCCCGCCAACAACAGGTTCGGGACAACCTTCCATGGACCAAGCAACACAACTTCGCCAACAAGGAACACAACTCACCAAAATTCAAATTCAGAAAATGATTTCTCCTCTTCCCCGGGTACTCAACACAATGGAGACCATTGCTGCCTAGGGGGGAGGATTGATCTAGGTGGATATCGGTGGCCACCCACTTGTTCCAAATTCCAATTGGCTCATCTGGACATTTTTTGAGTTCAACACGTTTCTATGTAATGGGGACATTTCTTTGTAATTGTGGGTTCTGCACTTACGAGGTTGTTGTGAAGTCCTACACAACATCCAGGTGGATATTGGTGGTCGTCCACCTATTCCAACTGGCTTATTTTGGAAGTTTTCACGTCATTACATCTTTTTGTACTTCTAGGGTTGTTTTGGGGCTCTAAACAATGTTTTCTTGTCTTGCCACAATCAAACTATAGACAGAGTCAAAGTTTAATGACATAATGCGTAGTTCTCGAAAAGACCTTTCCAACGAGTTATCACATGCCTAAAATGGAGATCGTATGCAAAATTTATGACCCTGGGAAGTTAATGTACTAACTTACCCCAACGGGGCCCACATGACTTTTGGCGCTTCATGTCCTAGGGTTAGGTTTTTGGACATCTAGGGTTTTGGCATTCATGTTTATCATAAAAAGGACTTCAAATCCTCATTGTAATCATCTTCTTACGAATAAGCGTAGCCATCACATCTCTTCTCAGAGATAAATCTGCCACCGTTCTAGAGAGTCTTTCACTTTGTATTTTTATAGGCTCTCTACATTTCTTTCATTAATAAAAATCATGTATTGATGTATCTCTCTGTTTCTAGGAATTTTTATGAGTATTTTATTGTAATATCTTTGATTTCATTTCGTTCCGAAAATAATACACTACAAGAACGAAATGAAATGACATATTTATAATATTAACATAGAGACACGGTGAACAATAACAAAGATACAATAAAACTTGGTTTCTATTAAATAAGAAATATGTTGAAAACTGTAACATGCAGACTGAAAACAAGTTTGCTAGAATGGTGGTAGCTTATCTTTGAGAAGAGATGTGACGAATACGCTCATTCACAATAATATGAGTACAATGAGGCTCTGAAGGAATTTTTACAATAAACATGAATTCCAAAAACCTAGACATCCAAAAAGCTAATCCTAGAAGATGAAGCACCAAAATTCATGTGGGCCCCGTTGGGGTAAGTTAGTACATCAACTTCCTGGGGTCGTAACTTTTGCATGCGATCTTCGTTTAGGGTGCACGATAAATCATTGGAAAGGTATTGAAGAGGAGCTTCATTTAGGGGGGTTAATGAGAGAGTTTGACTATCATTGAGGTGTCTGATAGTGAAAAAGTGTCGTTAATCCCTCAAAATGGCCTCAGAAGTTTAGGAACCAAAAACCTGCAAGAAATAACAAGTTGCCAAAAAAACTATTTTGAGCCAGTTGGACAAGGTGGGTGGCCATCGCGATCCTCCGGGATCAATCCTCCCCCCTTAGAAATAAATTATCTCCATTGCATTGAGTTCCTCCATCAGATGAGGAATTTTCTATTGAATTTGGCCCCTGGTGAGCCACTTGCCTTGGTGTAGGAGTTGCCCTGCTTTGACAACCCGATAAAGTTTGATTCTCTATTGGTGATTTACCTTGATCTATATTTCCATGATATGATAAGTGGATTCCTGTTCCATGCAGTCAGGGTTGATCTCTTTTGGTGTCAATTGTTTTGCTATCTCTGAGGTGTCCAATAATGGTGGAAAATAAGGCCGAAGGAGGTCCACATTGAATACTAGGTGCAAGACAAAGAATGGGGGAAGGTTGAACTCAAAACAATTGTCACCCACATCCTTGTTGATGGTGTAGGGTCCATAGCAGAGTGGACAAAGCTTTCGATGAGGCCTTGTGAGGCGTTCTTTTTGCAAGAGAAACCAAACTTTGTCTCCCACCTGAAATTGTTGTGGCACCCATTGTTGCTCATGGCGCTGCTTGTGCTTAGCATTGGACTTCTGTAAAATATCCTGAACCTATTGGAGGATGTGTTGGATCTTCTCTATGAAACGAGTGTCTTTGTCAACTCCAGTTGGATCATGTGACGAGTCTGCCTGGGTGGTCGCAAGGGATAGTGCAACATCCATGAGACCCAATGGTTGAAATCCCAACCCCTCCTGAAAGGGGTTGTGGTCGATTGAGCTATGTATGGCTCTGTTGTATCTATGATGAACATAAGCAAGACTCTCATCCCATGTACGGGGGTGCTTGGAATTGTACATGTAGAATATGTGCACGATCATCCGGTTGACGAACTTAGTTTGGCCATCCATCTAGGGTTGGAAAGCAGTGGACTTGGTGAGATTGGTGTCTAGCAATGACCAGAGGCTTGACCAAAACGTGTTGAGGAACCAACTATCTTGATCTGATATAATGGTTTGTGGGATCCCAAAGTGTACCCACACTCATTCAAAGAAGAGCTTGGTAGTGGCCTCCACTGTGTT
>SNQJ01S0067352.1:0-27419 GCA_010110895.2 Picea sitchensis | reverse complement strand
GGTTTCAATGATCAAAAGTGACACATACCATGATACCTGAACCAATTACCTCATGGAGCAAGAACCTCTTCTGATACAAGACCAAGCCGATGGTGATGGATGCTACTGCTGCTGACAAGACAAAGCTAATGGAAGAAGAAAAGGATGGGCCCTCCGGGCCATGCTCAGGTCAATCCTGCTCTCGGTACTCCATGTCTAGGACCTGTGGGCCTCGAGACATGATCTCCTAGTTATCCCTAAAAAACGGGGATAACAAGACCAAAGAGTGAAAAATAAACCTGAAATTACAAGATCTAGGGCTAAGTTTATGACTAGGGTTTGAAGATAGTAACTTTAAAATCAAACCCTAATAAGAATAAGTCTAGGAAATGAAGATACTTTAAACCACTAGACTTTGAAAAGAAATCTAAACTAATGATTTTCAATTTTTTCCTTTAGATTTCCATTAAACAAAAAAAGTAAAAGATTTTGGGTTTTTTATATATTTTAGAGGTTGATGGGAGAAGATAAGTGCCTTATCCAAGGGGCTTATAGGGTCAAGAAGAAACACTTTTCTAAATGGTCTATTTTCTTAATGGATTAGAATAAGGAGACTAGAAACAAAGACTCGATAGTCTCCTATATAATCTAGATGAAAATAGAGACCGAGACCCTACAAAGAAGGGGTCCTAAAAGAATCACCTTCAACTAGCAATATCAACTATAGTTTAGTAATTGAAATCAATACCCTTGCTAGGGTTCCTAGAGGATAGACAAAGCGAGGAATCAACAAGCAATAACTAAACTAACAAAGGAAGATAAGGGAGGAGTTACCTCACAACAATATTCCTTCCAAGTGGTAGAGTTTACCCTTCAAATGGATCGATTTGCTAGCCTTTGTAGGAGACTTGACATCCACATTCAATCTTGAAGCACAAAATAGAAACCAAGGGAGAAGAACTTGAATCAACACCAAATCGCCTCAAAAGGAAGATATTCAACAAGTTGTATTCTCAATAGCCAATCAACAACAAATAATAGTGTAAGGGGGAGCCTCTTTTATAGAGGATACTTCAACAATCCTCTCATTGCAATAATGTTTTTCTCTCCTTAGATCTAGCCTAGGGAATCTCAAAAAAGGCTTATCCTCCAACTAATTATGAGGACAAGGTCAAAAATACATAAAATATCAAAGTGGTTATGTCACATGTACAATATTCTCCCAAGAGAGAGAGATGTCCCACCAATAATAGCAAGAGTAGGGTTAAGGGAGGCCAACGTCCCTCCATGATGCATGGTAAGCACCTCAAAAGTTTCCTCCAAAGAAGATCGATCATCAAAATGAGCCAATGGCTATGAAAGAGAGAGAGGAAAAGTCCCTGTGTGGCATGTAGGAGGCTTCCAAAGGGGACAACTCCTCCAAAATAGCTCCCAACGGTCATAAGTGTAGTCTTCAAGGTGTAACCTCCTCCCAAAATCATGCTAACCACCTCCCACAAGCCTAGGAGGTTCAAAATAGTCCACACGTGCCAAGTAGATGATTAAATGATTAAGTAATGCAACCTCCAAGGTGGACGACTCTTCTAGAAGAGTGACATGTGCCTCAAAAGTGATGATGTGGTTGCATGCTCTAAAGGTGTTGTGAATATGGGCGCTCCAAGGTCTCTCCACATAAAAATATGTAGAAACCCAAAATGAGGTGGTTCTACATGATCTCAAGTGCTAAATACATATCATGAGTCCCCAAAGTGCCAGGAAAATTATCACCTAGGCCAAAGTGTGACAAATACATAGGTAGATCCATGCTTATGCATAACATAAGTGCGATATGTAGGTATAACAACCTTTACAATATATTAGCAATACTTTTACATAAGGGTAAAGTGAAAAAACCTATGGGTTCCCTAAGTCATGAGTCCTAATAGATCCACTCCAAGACCCCTACACACACATCTCGGCCATAAATGACCTCCATGAGATGGTTAGTACAAGCCATAAGGGCAGGGACTATCTTGAAATGGGGACTAAGAGGATGGGCTAAGACAAACCACAAGGGTCTAGAGAAACCACCTAGATGAAAAAAACACTTTGCGTGGATCACTAAGCATGGTTTATTATAATACATAAGATACAATGTTCACACTTTTAGCTTATCATGATACACATTACCCCCTCTCACCTATGGGTAACTAGAGGAGATCATTCTTCATGATCCACATTGCAGACAGTGATCCCAAAGATGATGATCAACATTCTCCACAGACAATAGCCCCTCAAATGCCTCCCCCCTCATAATTGTTCAGCTCATTCGTAGGTTCATCCAATGATGGTGGTCCAGTACAGATGAGGTACATTAGTCATTGTTTCATACAAAGTGTTATATTTAATGCATTAAGCATTTAGGTGAGGATTATGGTTTGAAGTCAAATAATGGATCACGATGCTTGGAAGTTATGCTTTTTGCCTTGTTTCACCTTGGAGGCCATCATATGTGCTCTAGTCAATTGTTGTCACTCTTGGGGAACATGGGTACTACTGGGAGGCCTTGATAGGGGTAACGTACCATTCCTTTCCATACTTAACATTTTTTATCTAGATTTCTTCTGTTATCCTATTTTTTGGAAGTGGTTGTTACATGTATCCCAAAAAGGTTTGTATCTTCATCCTCCTATGAGAAGAAGGGGCTTGAATGCTCGAGGTTGATGCAACTGGTAAAAGAATGGGAAATGAAATGGGATACAAATAATAAATCAAAAGACAAAGATCAACTTCATCTCTACCCCCTCTCTATGAGGTCGTCACCCCAAGTCCTAATGCACTGAATGCATATCAAATTAAAAGCACTTAATTGAATCCCAGTAAAATGAATGCATAAACCTAAAAGGGGTCTTCCAAAGCAATAAATGAATATCCAAAGGCAAGAATTGAGGTGGAAGGAAACAGTGTCGAGGAAAGGGTAACTCAATGCACCAAGCGCTCCCTCTATAAAGGCGCTCATGGAGATGAACCTCATGTCACGCAATCTTGCATGTCAATGACATCATGAGCATGAAGTAAACCCCATGTCATATCATTCACTCATACTTACACTTTGATGGGTTTCTCAGGAACTACTCCTCTACTTGGGTACTGGCACACCTAATAGGATCTTGTGATGGTCCTCCCATACCTAAGCTTGGCAAGTTGCATAAAGTCTTAAGTTAGTGTGAAGTTTGAAGAAGATACCTAATGTGAATTACTTATGTGGCTTTTGTATTAAATTGGGGCTTTTTATTATTCTAATGACTCTTGTATCCATGATGGTTAGTCTCACTTGACTTCTATGAGCCTTGCTTGATGATGATGCACTATTGGCATTGTCCTTTGAAGGACATTGATGATACTTCTCTCAGGACGTTGCACATTGTATGGAAGACGTTGGAGCCCTGATGATGAGCATTGGGACTTGGCATGCCTCTTGACACCTTCTGACACCTCCTGGACGTGGGACGTTGCATTGATGAGCTGGGACATTGCACATATAGCCTAACGTGTTGTTCAAGGGGCAGGAAGCTCACACCTTGGACGTTGCACCCCTTTGAGGACGTTAGGGTTCGGATGGATGCCATTGCCCTTGATGAGGATGGTGTTATAGCACAAGTTGTAGGTTGGGAAAAGCCCGACCCAACCACAAAAGCATGTGCTACAACTATGGGACACTACACCCAATGTCACCTCGATGTAGGTCTTGCACTTGGGGGGTGACTAAGGTCACTCCTGGGAGGCGATCCTGGAGACCCTAGGGGGAATGAGAAGGATGAAGGGAAGTGTAAGGAGAAGTTCCCCGGAAGGTCAAGTGATGGAAGAATAGATTGATTGAAAATGGTAAATGAAGAGAGGTAAATGGATATCGAGTAAAGAGATAGTTTCCAGTGCACATGTACCTGCCCGAGACACAAGAAAATACACTTTTCCAACCAAGTATAGTAATGGATCAGCAAGTTAAACTTGATGTCCCTAAAATACAGCAGCATACAAGTTAGTAAATCAACAATAGATTACATCCAAATCAGCAAGTAAAATGTCTATATTAGTTAGCAATGTCAGCAATAAAACTAGTAACCAATGTGGACCGAAGATAGCACTTCAAAACTGAATAAAGATGGTTGTCATAAAAGTAAATTTCTGCAGCAGTATGTCAGCCTTATGGCTGTATCATTCAATGAAGTACAACAGCAAATATGACCATCAAAAAGTACCAAAAGCTATCCCAATAGATGCACCTAGGTTAGTAGGTTAAACTAGCAAAGTTAGAGGGTTAGTTTGTGAAATATTAGCGGTTAGGGTTAGAGTTTAAAGCAGCCCTAATGGCTGTAGGTTAGTTTTATTACAGCAATACGAATTTGTGGGAGAAAGAGGATGCCCTAAGAGAGGAAGAATCCCCAAGGCATCCAGATCATTACCCAAAAGAGAACCTCAAAACTTGAAATTTGTACATTTACCAAGGCAACAATTTATTTCTCCCATGCAATAAGTAAATGACTAGTGTCTTTAAGAAAGGGTTAATGGAGTCAAGAGAATATGAAGAAGCTAGATAGGCTACTTCCTTGGGGGTGTGTTGCCGTCCTAATACACACTTGCAAACGTGAGCTAAGTCCGACTCACTTAGTGTGTCCTTGGAGGCACAATGCCTAGGTTCAAAGCCTACGCTGTCACTTTGGCTTGAACCTCTTCCGTCTAGGCTCACTCCTAGGGAAGCCAAGGGGGGTTGTCCAAGGGGGGTTGTCCCTAGTTACTAGATAAGTTTTAGAGTTACCTAGTTACTAGATAAGTTTTAGAGTTAGGTTCTAGGAGCTGATTTTAATTTCTTAAGGTTAAAAGGGATCTAATCTAGGATGCTAAGGCAGCAATGCAAGGTGCAAGAGTTAGCATGTAAAGCAAACCTTTCCTAGGGAAACTAAGACTAATGCCTAAAGATTAGGCTTTCTTAGTCAACTAGGTTAATGGGTTGTTCGTTCCAAATAGATTACAATATTACTTACTAAAGAATAACTTGATCAAATAAATATTAGATACAAGATTTACAATTCAAAGAATGATAAAATACAACAAGAAGCTAACCACTTTGTTTATATGTGTTTCAGGCAAGATATAAAAAGATTAAAGCATCACATATCATTATCATCAAAGCATCAAGATCATCATCATCAATTATATCAAGAAGAAGATTTATAAAGTTAAGCACAAGTATCAAGGATGAAGATCAACCACTCTTAATTATTAAACTCACAAGCATTTAGAAGTTTAGATCCAAGGTTGAGCTGTCAAGCTTTCTTAAGGTTATCAAATCTTATTATTAAGCCCAGCCTCCTCCCCTCCCATTGAAAAATAACCACTGGATGCTCAATAAGTGTTGCCACACTAGCTTCACAGGTCAACCCAAAACAGTGCACTTCCCTGAGAGGACACATCCCTGTGGCGTCAGGAGACAAATTCCCCAGCCTACACCCCTCCGTTTTCCCCAAGTCCCGCTTTTAGATGGTGAAGATGGTGGTCTAAGGCACTCTAAAGAGTCTATTAGGTTTATATATAAGTTAGGTAAACTTTTAGAGCTTTTAGAGTGTTTTAAGGATTTTATGACACTTTTTATGGTGATTTAGTGACTTGGACGAAAACTCACTTGTTGGGCCTTAAAAGTGTGTTGATTTAGTTATGAGATCAAGAGAATTAACACATGTATACGTCACTAAAATGCACAATTAAGATAGTTTGAAAGAAAAACAAAAGGCAAGAACAACTTGCCAACCAATAGAAGATAGGCAATCACAATTTTATGTGTTCAAAAGCATTTAGACAATAGCAATTAGTGTGAAAGAGAAAAGATTTAGACGTGCCTACTTATCAACTTAAAAGAACGAAGCTACTTCAAGCATATGGCATCAAAAGATCTATGCATTAAAGAGAACACCATCTACTTATTGAAGCATCAATGATTATAGATCTAAGCATGGAACATAAAGATAAACATTTAGTGAACCAAACATGCATAAGATCTAATTAAGTTGATTTAGGTGCCCAATAGGCTTTAAGTTAGAGAATTATTTAGTGTATTAGATCTAGATCTAGGGTATTATAACTTTAAAGCACTTAGATCTTTAACCACATGTTAAAAACCCTAACCTAACCTTTGGGGTATTCCTCCCAACTAGGTGGTGGCAATTAATTAGCTTGCTTATTAATTGAGATTACAGTGCTGAAAGAAACAAGCAAGGAAGCAAGAGAGAGAAAAGAAACCAAGAAACAAGCAAGAAGCAAGCAAAGGAAAAAAGGCAAACAAGCAAACCAAGAAGCAAGCAAGCAAACCCTACTCCACGTCCTAGGGTTTGTGAGATACCCTATCTCACAAACCCTCACGCCCTAGCAAGAGAGAGGCAAAAGAGCAAGATCTAGATCAAACCCCAATTACCAAGGTTCACACGTGGGAGGAGGTCGTACTCTTTTTCTCCCACAAATGTGAGCCACTACAAGCAAACCCAAAAAGGAGAAAAAAATGAAGGAAAAGCTAAGAAAAATGAAGGAGCAAGGTTGAGAAATAGCTACTAATCCCTTTGGGGGTCTTTTGAGTACAGGATGCCTTTGGGTGCCAAACCCTCTCAACCAGATCTGAACTTAAAACCAGCAAGCTATGCTTGCCGGAAATGACACACACATAACTATACAAGTGAAGAAAAACCTTGCTTTTTTAGAGCAAAATTTTCCTCAAAAATTTTTCTTGAAAAATTTTAGATTATGATGACCCAAGAACTCTATTATACAATACCGGAATATGGATTGCAAATAAATAATGAGAAGAAGAGCAATAGAAGAAGATTGCTTGGAGTGTATGAAAATCTCAAAGGAGACTCTTCCAAAAGGCACCCTAATGAAACCCTTTGAAGTCCAACCTACAAAAAAAAAATCACACAATATAATGCACAATGGATAATATGGATATTAATCTAATAAAGTGAAATGCTTGCACCCCATTCTAGCTAACCACATATAAAGATTCACATACTTTGCAAGATCTACTTAAATAAAAATACTTTACCTAAGATCCATTCATGCAACCATTATATAAAATTAAACGATTTACCTTATATGTTTGTAAGAACACAACACTTGTAGATCTCTCCCAAAATCCTCCAAAGCTTCTTTTATTATTGTATCAAGAAATTGGATCTTGGAGAAAATACTTGTTCCAAAACACTAAGAGAAGAAATGAAAATGGATGGAATAGAGAGAGAGAGAGTGAAAATCAAGTAGCATAACAATAGCTCAAGATATGAGTTGGTAGGAGGAGAGGGATCTATTTATACTTGAGAGGCAAACCTACCTCTCTCTCTTGATCAATGCATGTCCACCACCAAGCATAAGAGTAGATCTCAGGCTAGGCACACCATCTAGGGTTTAGATCTTAGATCTAGGGTGTAGAATGGTGTGGGAGTGTTGGGATCACACAAAAGTCAAGTGGAAGGCTATGGGATTCGTGCCAAAGGAGAGGAAGAGGCCCCAACAATTAAAAACGATTTCTCTTGGAGAACCACAAGAGGGGAGCATAACTCTCCTTGGAGGGCTGTAACAAAAGGGGTAAATGCAAGCAAAATGGAGGGGATTAATGAGAAATGGGAGGGATCATCCTAGGAGGTGAAGTGGGGGCCAAAGGGAGTCATAACCTCATGAGAGGGGTCCCCATTTAAGTCACAACGCCCACCACCAAGGAAAAACGCCAATCACCCTAAGGGGACGTAACGTTTTGGTGAGGAGAAGGTGTAAAGAGTTAGAAGAGGTTGGAAAAGGTTAGGAGGGTCATGTTATGCTTAGGGGGCCCCTCTCTAACCCTTTATTCCATCATTTTACATCCCCTAAACTCATTATTACAATTTTACATTTTGCCATGTTTAGACTTTTAGCAATTAAAATTGTTGTTTTAGACTAATCGACACTGTGCACAAACCCATGGCTAAAGTTGTCCGACCGAGTCAAACTTTGTCCATGGATGTGGGGGGTTCTATTCCATTTATTTTGAGCACAAATAATTCTATAAAAAAGTCCAAGGACCTAGTTTTACAATTATTGTTTGGTAACAATTAATTAATTAAAACAATTAAACCTCCAAACTTAGGGAAATTTAATTAAAAATTAATTAATTAAAAACTCTACTAGACTTTGCACTAATTCCACTAAACTTTCTAAGATGTTCTAGTATGATCATTTACAATTATTCCTATAATAGTTACCAAAGATAAACCCACTAGAACGCTGCTCACTCACTTTGGAGGAATTATTGCAAGTGTGGAGGGAAAACTCAATGGAAATCAATAAGGCTAAAAAGCCCAATTGATAACCCTCGGTGAAAAGAACTCTCAAGTAGGGAACTCTCAAAGTGAACCGATCCTAAGGTAACCGACCTAGACATGACTCATGCACCTATTACATTAACCCAATGCTAGGTGCGGAAATTCCAATTACAAAAACAAGTGTTAGGGCCAAACAATGCCCTATAGAACCAAAGTCTTCACACCCCAACCGATGATGCATCTCTTCATGGCACATGGAGTTGACCACCGTGTTGGAGAGGCTGGCCAATAGGGTGTAAACCCTTACTCCCCAAGGCAAGCTTCGCTTACCTAGGGTTTTAACTAGGAGGGTGTATGCAATTATACCCCTCTTAGTAAACCCCATGAAGCAATATTCCTTTAGCAATAAAATGGTGGAAACACAAGTAGGTGTATTCCCTTATACTACCTACTTGGCTCAAGCAAATAGAACCTTTAACTTGTACAAATGAAAATACAATGAAATAAATGGCACCTTCAAGCATTGCAAGGAAATAAAAGCTGGGATTAACCACCAAAAGAAATGAAGAAAGTCTTCCAAGGCTAGCACACCATCCCCATCAACCATAACCAAGACATAGCCATAAACAAAAGCACAAGAGAGAGAAATAGCCAAAAAGAGAGAAAATTTCAAATTGAAGAACCTCTCACAATGGAGAGTTATGTTTAAATGAGATCATATGATCTCTATTTTCATACAAAATGTAGCTAACATAGTTTGTCCACACAATATTAGGGAAAAAACAATATTAGGGATCAACATCCCTAATTTTTCCCATTTACAAAGATAATATTTAAAAATTCTCTTTAATTTCACTTTTGCACAAAAGAAAACCCTAAAAACAACAAGTGATGTCGCCCCTCAAGGAGGACGCTTAGCAAATTGAGCAAGACCTGATCGGTCAGAAAGTAGGGCCTCCAAAATCCATGTGGCAATCAACCTGAGCCTCTCCACCTCAAAATGCCATGTGTCATGCTTTGATTCATCATCAACCAACATATGCCCCTCAAATGTGACGCCAAGCCCCTAGAGAGTGACGTTTTTACCCTTCTGGGCAAATCGTTTGGCAAGCAAAGGGTGGGATATGTCTATACAACTGTCTCCTAGGCCTCCAAAATCATCTCTCTGTCGTCTGGCATGTGGACCTATGTCATCCATCCTGTGGGATGCTTGCCTCATGGGAATCCCAAGCTAGGGCTTTGTTCTTCCAAAACCGCCACCAAACCCATACCTACAAGACAAATGGATACACCTCCAAGGATCTCAAGTCAAAGCCTCACATGATGAGTAAATCAAGTCAATAAAAGAGCCATTAAAGCATGCATACCAAGATACAAACATGTGCTTAAGAAACTAGACGCTTTGCCAAGTTTGGTTGTGGGAGGGTTGGCATGGTACTTATTTCCAATGGATCAAACCCCCTAAGTCTAGGAACAACTCTATCCGAGTCATGTGAATGAAATGGAATGGATGGGGAAGTACTCAATAGGCATGTGGAGTCTTGATACAAGGGTCCATAGGTATCTCATTTATGGGTGCCTTTGTGGAGGTGCGTCGACTCAGTCCATAATGCATTTTTCCAAAACCCATCAATTGTCTTCTTTTTATCTCTTCTTCTTTGTATTTCTTCAATATAGCATAGGTGAGTTGAGGCTATCGCTTGGTGTGTGGTGACCAGATATCTACAGTGTCACCCACAAGTACCTTCACGTAAAATGAGAAGGTTGGCTCGTGATGAGACCCCTTCCTCTCAGCCATGCAAATGAGATCCATTACCCTAGCTTGGTGACAAAATGATGGTAATGTCATACCGTTAGATACCCATGGATGTGATAGGTTGGCTCGATGAGACCCCCTTATCCTCAACCGATCCTTTAAGCGCTTTTATTTATTCTTTTCATGGGCTCCTTATTTTCTTGCGGAGATGATTTTCATTACTTTCTCGGGATCCCCTGGGCTAAGAATCTGGAAGTTTCTTTCATTAGGCTTTTTATCTTTTTCCATCTATCACTCCTCCGGGCTCTCAAACTCTTCCCATGAAAATGAGGACGAACTCTAGGGTCAATCTACCCCAAAATCCCAAGAGATTATGTCATGAGGGGAAATAATGATGGAAAGTGGTGGCATGGTCGTGGAGTGGCACGATGATCATCAAAGGAAGCTCCCAGAAACACCCCATTCTAATGGTGACCATCTACTTGAGTGCCCTAAGCCAACCACCAAAGATTTAAACAAGGTAAATGGCATAGTTTCCAAAGCAGATATCTCATAATAAAAATAACTCTCCGATATAAAGCTGTAATGCACCAAATATTGTATCGATACCCACCATCATACCCGACTTGCACCGCATGGAGCAAGACCCAAGTGACCCGCGGGTGCGTTGGTGTGGATGATGACCAAGTGTTGGGTCACCGCAGGTGAGGCGTGCCTCTAGTCAGTAAAAGGATATGGTTGGTCATGTGGTCTCTCAAAGACTCCACATCTACAACCCGAGGGCCTCGAGATATAATCTCCTTAGTTAATCCACAAAATGGGAATAACATATGGTACACCTCTTCGGAGAGATTATGGAGCCCTTATCCACCATGACCTCACCCTAGGAGCCTAGGACGCTGCGTAACATGAGGATGATACTTGAGGGTGATTTAACGTTTGTGAGGTGATGGATGGGTGGTGGTTGATGATGATACCCAATCCAGATGATGTCATTTTCACAAGGACCGGATTCATTGGTTCCGTAATCCACCTGGAAGGGGAAGATTCTCGGTGTAGCTCATGATTCACCAGAGTCGGGCATCATGGGTAATTTCCAAACCTACAGTAATAAGAGATTCTCATTGAAGGGTTCAAGGATGATGCATCAAACACATCCGTAGAGTGACGATCACGCCATAACGTCCAAGCGCACACACCGCTGGTTATTTCACCTCTACCCATTCCCGCAAATGGGAGCATTTCTATGGATTTACGCTTCCTCGAAAGTGTGGCATGGATCAGACATTTGTGGTGGTCGGCTGTGCTAACCAAATTTGCACATTTCTACCATACCCACTTTTAATTACAAGGCCATATAGGTATGTAGTTGTTTTCGTGAGGTATTCCAGCTGCACCACACCTCGTGATAGTTAGTGATAGAGATGGGTGCTTCATCGCCAAGATTTTATAAGAGATTTTTCACATGCACGAGCTAGCCACTTAGCACTACAAATTTACCACCCACGTATTAAACAGACGCATGTAGATTGCCAACAAATGGGTGGAGGGGTATCAAAGGAACTATGTGGGGGGGCAACAACGCACATGGGTGAAATGGTTGCACATGGGTGAGTATTGCTACAACATCTAATTTACCATATGTCTATCAGGATATCACCATTTAGAGCATTGTATGGACACGATGCACCCTCTTTTGTGGAAAATGTGTTTGGGGATAGCAGGGACCCAGGGGCCAAAGATCCGGTGGAGGAGAGCTGCAGGGATTCTCATGACAAGGAAGGAAAAACTTGCGTGTAGCTCTCAACCAATGTAAGATCTAAGTGCGGATAGGCATAGGGTAGAGCACGGGCCGTAGGTAGGGGACTAGTTTTTCTTACCTACATGTACCATACGTACAAATTCTCCTCAAGAGGAGCGGGATAGTAGAAGAAGCTGGAATTTTATGGGCCATACAGAGTCATCACGAGGGTAGGCGAGGTGTCATAAGAGCTAGAGCTACCAGAAGGTAACAATATTCATAACGTCTTTCACATCTCATGCCTTAAAAAGGCTGTGGGACAAAAGGTTAGCATTTCACAGGAGTTGCCACCCTTGAGGAGGAGGGCCGCTTGAGCTAGTACCGAGGAGGTACTCAACAGAGAGAGCTTGTGCTGAGGAGCTGTGGTCATCAGGGAGTGTCTTGTTAGATGGAGGGGACTTCCGTGGAGGATGCCACATGGGAGGGAGTATATTTTGCAAGACTCAGGATTGATGCTGCTTGAGGACAAGAAATCTCGTGAAGGGAGGATTGTGATGTTCCTTTCCCAAGAGTAGGTCAACAAGGAGTGACTTCTAGATTCTATTCGCTCCCCGTAGACTATAGTCAAGTACAAAATGTGGAACAAGAGGAGAAATAAGTGACTATGGCTAAACCATGAATTAAGCCAAAAGCATAGGAAAGTCACTTAAGCCTAAGTCAACTAAGAAATAGAATGAAAAGGTGTTAAGGGGACTTAATTAATTAATTACTCCCTTTAGGAGGAAAAGCACCTAGCTTAAGTGATGTCAATGGTGAATTAGATCTAGAAGAGTATAAAGGAGGAATTCACCTAATTCCTCATTATACAAGGATTTGATGTTGAGATATTTGTAGAGGAGGAAATCGGCCCCCTTGTTTTTTTGTGGATTTATGGAGGAAACCACCACCATTGATCTGGTTCTATGGGAGAGACACACCCTAGTATATCTGCTTCCAGCTTATTATTGTATTTCCTAATTTTTCCTCATTATATATATCGCTGAGTCAGGTTGTCCTTCCTTTCAAAAGATGCATTATCTTTATACTACTAAAAACACTAAATGAATGAAACACGCATGCTAAAAAATCACCAAGCATGTTCACACATTAACTTAAACACATCCAAAAACCCTGCAGAGTAATGTATCTCTGACAAAAACAAGAGTTAAACAAGAGATATCCGTGATCACCGGGATTCAAAGATATTTCACCCACAAAGGCACCCATGAATGAGACACTACAAACTCTTGTATGTCATGAACCCCCTAGTGAGTCTTGGATCCAACCACTTCATCTACTTCACATGGCTTAGAGAGGGACACTTGGGAAACACTCTTTGACTTAGGGGAAATATCTACCCAGCCAGGACACCCGGTCAACCCTCCCATATCCAAGCTTGGAAAGTTGCATAATGTCTTTGAGCACTTATTTGTTTGACCGTGTAATCTTTGACCATGGGTATGTGTGGGTTATATTCTTGCACAAGTAGAAGTGTCGGGTTTATGCTCATGCAGTAGATAAGCTGCTAGAGGGGTCACAGGCCCCCTCGGGGTGTGGGGGAGCCCCCGCTGCAGTCTGGGGTATTCTAAAAAAACTCAGACGGACTCCGCATTTTTGGGACCCAAGACATATTTAGGTGGTTTCCTCTCGGGCACATGGTTTCCTTTGCCCATGGTTTTCTATTTCCTGCTAAGGAATTAGGGTTTGGACTAATCCAGTCATTGGGTTAGGTTTGGATGTCACATTCCATATGTATTTTGTATTGTAAACATTGTAACACAAATGAATGAATATAGAATATGTTGGTTTTCCTGGCTTAATGGGAAAAATCGCAGTAATGTTTGTATTTTGCCATTGTATCTTTTCCTTCGCTCTACCTAACATAAGTCATGATATTTGTACAAGGTTAGAATCTATATGATCCACATGCTCAGGTGGCTCATTTATGGATTTGATTTACTCACCATGATATTAAGAATTGAGATCCTTGGAGGGCTGACATTTGTCTTGTAGGACCTATTGATGGACGCTTGGAAGAACAAGCCTAGCTTGGGCTTCGATGGGGCTTGAAGCCCACAAGTTGGATGTCAAGGGTCCACATGTCTGATGACGAGACAAACCTTGAGGCCTAGGCCATCAAGGATCTATTAACCTAGCCATTACATGCCAAAGATTTTGCCTAGAGAGGCAAAATGTCACTTTTAGAAGCTTGACGCCACCTAGAGGGCTAGGGTTTGGTGGGGAAGGTGTTGCTTGATTATGTGGGCACGCTTTGAAGGAAGGAGAGCTTGAAGACCATCAAGAGAAGACTTGGATGAGTGGCAAGTGGCCTTTGGAGACCTAGCCACCACCACCCAAACGTACTTCTTTCCAAGTGCCAAACGCCCCTCAGTTTGACAACACCTTATGCTGTGGTTTTTGTGTAAAAGAGAATTTTAAGTGAATTGTTTAATATTATTTGTTGCAGGCAGATCAAGGGCTAGACCCCTTTGTCTTATGTTTTACCCTAATGTGGACAAACCATGAACACATTTGTATACAGACCAGATCTCATTTTGAAACAGAACTTTCCCATTGCAGGATACTTGGACCGAAATTTTCGCTATCTTGGCCATTTTGTGCCTTTTGCAGGTATGGCTATCTCTTTGATTATTGGTTGGTGGAAGGGGATGACAGCCTTGGAAGGCTCTTCTTTGCTATTGTGGTGGTTTGTCTTATTTTCCTTGAATTGGTAAGGTTTTCACCTTGTGCTATCATTTGTTATCTCAAGACAATATTTTGTTAGAGCTAGGTGGCAAGTATAAGGGCACACCCCCACCTTAGCCTCCATCATTTTACGCTTAAGTATTGTTGATTTAATATGGGTTTACTAAGAGAAGTATAAGTGCATACACCCTCCATTCAAACCCTAGCTAGAGATACTCTGGCTCTGGGAGTAAGAGGATTTATACCCCCAAGGAGGTAGTACCTTTAGCTCTTATTTTCTTTGACTCCATTAACCCAATCATTATGGGCACTAGTCATTACTTGTTGAATTGGAGAAATAAATTACTTGCATTTTTGGGGAAACGGAAATTTCGTGGATTTTGAAGTTGTTCCAAGGAATAAATCTATGTTATAAATGCTTGCTTGAGCCACTAGGAAATTTCATTTCTCCAAGTATTTATTGTCACACATAAACTTAACCTACATCCATTAGGGCTGCAGGAAAACCCCTCACCAAACTCTTCAATAACTCCTAATTTAACATTTGAAAATTGCCTAAAATCTGCCAACATAATCTACTAAGTACAACAAATCTTTTGGCAAGTTTGAGTAAGTTTGAGGGTTAAATATCTTGTTGTAATAACAAGTTTGATATGTACGTAGTTGGGTTGATAAAATAATAACGCAGCTTTTATGACAGCCTTGTTTTGTAAGCAAAGTCTTGCTCTATCATTGTTGAGCTAAACTAATTTTTACTAGCTTGTCCCGTGCTTATTCACCAATTTTAGCACTTGTATTGCATCCCTTATTATATTTTATGTGCTGATATATATCATTGATTATTGTTTCAATTAGGGGATGCTAAGATTAATTTGCTTGTCCACCTAACATTACTTATATATGCAAGCTTGGCTTTTCTTGTGTCTCTGGCAGTACAAACACCCATTGCAAGCATCCAAAGACTCTAAGTCCTAAAACCAATTCTGAGACGAAGTCATTAAAGCTATCTTTCTTACCTTCCATCATTGACCTTAGGGGGATACTTATCTTCTTTCCCTTCCATCAATCTCAATCCCCCTAGGGTCAACTCGCTGGGATCGCTTCCCTAGAGTGACCTAGTCACCCCCTCGGCGCGGGGCCTATATCGAGGTGACATTGGGTATAGTGTCCCTAGTTGTTGCCATTTTGGTGGTTGGTCTGGCTTTGCCCAACCTACAACTTGTGCGATAACAAGACCTATCCCTCTACCCGGGTCATTTATTTCCCCGCCTAGGTGACACACCTAATATTAGGGTTGGATGAAGTCTCCTATTCTTAAACTTGGTAACCTCACA
Source organism: Picea sitchensis (assembly GCA_010110895.2). Classification (NCBI taxonomy): domain Eukaryota; kingdom Viridiplantae; phylum Streptophyta; class Pinopsida; order Pinales; family Pinaceae; genus Picea; species Picea sitchensis. Next base: position 11,546 of record SNQJ01S0067352.1, on the reverse strand, counting down.
AGGTCTTGGGTTTGGGTGATACTTGAAGGGAATACTAGTGAACTGTTTACGTGGTTTGTATCTTAAGTAACATCTTACCTTGCATGATTTAAGGACTTGTTATCCCCGATATCCAGGGGATAACTAGATCACAGTCTCGAGGCCCACATGGTCCCGCATATGGAGCACGAGAGACATTGATTCTGAGCATGGCCCTGAGGGCCCATCTTTCTTCTTCACCGCATTCTCTGTCCCCGGCTAACAAGCATCACCTCCATCACTACCGCCCGGCTTGCATCTAAAGGCTCTCGCCTACGAGGTAATTGGTCCGGAGGTATCATGGTATGTGTCATATTTGGATCATTATAACCTTCTTATGTATGCATTGGATCTTTTTCATTTTATAACCCGCTGGATCCTTACACTCAATCTACTTGACCATTGTTGGGGTAATTGATGGGGTAGCTTAGCAAGTTGGTATTCATGGGTTTTGGTTAGCCACCAAGGGGGTTTGTAGAACCATCGTCCGGCCCCACCATATTATCATCACTCTTACATCTTGGAAACCCCGCCATCCATCCCATTCCCCTAGTCTAGCCATCATGATGACCCTACATCCAGTGGTAATGCTTTGTCTTGTGGGAAGAAGGGCTAAAGGCCCAGAGGTGTGCTACCGGTAAAAGATAAAAGCCATAGGAAAAATGAAAACCTAAAGATGCTTCGCCTGTGGGATCCCCGAAGGCAATAAAAAGCCTCCTCGATAAGAAACCAAGGGACCCTAAGAAAATGATAAATAACAAATGCAAGACCTAACCAAGAGGATGGGAGGTCCCATCACTCAGAAATACCATTATGTTCATAGGTATTTAGCAAGCATGACATTGCCACCATCTAGTCACCAAACCAGTATAAAGACCTTTGGTTGCATGGCCAAAGGAAAGGGGTCTCATCACTTCAGCCAACCTTCTCATTTCGCGAAGATACTAGTGGGTAACGGCCACGCCTCGCCACCCGCCAAGGCAGGTCCTCACAAGGCTTGTAGTAAAAATGCAAAATAAAGAAAGATAAGGCACAAGGGCTTGGAAAAACCATGATCTGCATGTACCGGGCCCCTACAAAGGCACCCACATCACACTCAAATTTAGGTCTCCGACTATATGACTAGATATCCCAAAACCACATCACATCACTCATACATGGTTTGAATGACCCTTGAGGAAACTTCTTCCATTTCTCGGCTTTAGCCCAATAGGGTTGCCCCTTTGGTTTCCTTTCTTTAGCTTTCTGCCAAAGGGTCTATGTAATGTCTTTTGAGCTCTTAGAAGATTTGTTAGGGATGTTATGTATATATTTGATAATTTTAATGATGAGATGTGGATTTACATTGCTATGGATGTCTAGGGATCATGAGCCTTTGAGGGCTGTGAAGTCTTTAATGTGCGTGACCATGTTCTAGCTGGACAAAGAATTGTGAGGATCGGTGCACATGGGGAGATGATTATTCAGACCTCCATAATGAAGAGCCCATCGGATGGACGCTGGGATGGCAGAGTGTGACAGAAGTTGTGACGAGCTCCTGTGTCAGAGAAGGACGCCCTCATCAGACGTTTTGGCAGAGACCGGGCCTATGGGGATCAGCCCCTGCATGGGACGCGGATCTGATGGACGTGGACGCCACCATGGCTAGCTGGGACGCTCGGAGCATGTAAGGCCAGGCCGGGCTTCTGGGCACTGTGGTGGCGCGTGAGCCCCGTGAGGGGCAACGCCTTGCTCGCTGGATGATGATATTGTTCTAGTACAACGCCTCCCCTAAAAGGGGCCCTCATCGCCCATTATTAGCTCATATTTGCATTTTAGCATGTAAAAGGACAAATTAATTGATAATGTATTGTCACTTTGTCGGTTGCTTTGTTGACCTATTTTGTAAAATTAAAGGTCAAAAGATCATATAAATAGAGGACGCTATTCTTCATTTGATCATAACATAACTTAACTCCTCATTGAGAGATACATTTCTAGTCTTTTGTCTTGGTTTTTCTATCTCTTTGGAGGGAGGCTAGAACTTGGAAGGCTATGGTTTGGCAAGTGGTGCTCTTATTCATTGGAAGGTTTACAACTAGGGATTTGGATTTTGCTTCTTCATGATCTTGTAAGTGTTTTCATCAAAACTTCTTGATGAATGGTTGTTGATTTAACATCTTGCATTAATTGTTATCTTTGTTGTTATTTGCTTAACTCTTGAAACCCTAGGGAGCCAACACACAAGTAGGTTGTGGCTTCATGTCCCCATGAATAGAGCTTATAGCCATTTGATTGAAGGAATTTTAGCCAGCCATAGCCACACTAGATTCCCTCTTATCTTGAGAGTTAATGTTATCAAATTGAAGAAAGAAGGCCCTAGGCCTAATTTAGTTTGGTTAATCTAGGGTTTGGATTCTAGGTTTTGAAAAGCCTTGTATGAAGCAACACCCTTTTCAAAATTCTAGGTTTGTGTTTGTAAGCTAGCCGCTTTGCCAAATAAGTCTTAAGGAGAGGAGAGAAAGCTTTAGGCCTAGCTTTAGCTACACCTAGGTAAGTCTTCTCCTTAGGGTTTAGATTTGATGGCCTTGCCATAGCAACACCATCAAACCCTAGCTCTCTTGTTCTTAAGTTTGAGTCTTCCTAAACCTTTAGTCTCACTTCAAATTGACTCCATTAACCCAAGGCACTAGTCTAGAAACTCTCTTGAACTTGTTTATGCCTCAAACTCTTCCCAAATACTCTCATCTTTGGAAACACTAACTAACCTAGCGCCTAACCCTAGCCTTTCTTTGCTAACCCTAATAAGGTGACGCCTTGCTGATTTTAACTTTTGTTTGATAGAAAGGTGCGCTTCTTGGTCATCTTATCATGTCAGGAGTTTTATTGCATTTTCCGGGTTGATTTTGTCAAAACGTCACCCTTGGCTAGCTAACCCTAAACTCCAACAAGATTTATATAGGTGACATCACATAAGTTTTGATCTCTTGCTATGCCTCAGTAACGTTGAGACATTTGTCATCTATCTTGATAGACATTGAGTTGTTAATTGCATCCGTAGTTGATTTGCTAAAACGCTCCACTCAATTGTCTCTAATTTTGACCTAAACAATAAGGTTGACGTCATCATCACTGCAGTAGTCAATATATAGTGACGCAGATACATTATATTTATGAGCAAACTTGCATTGTGATAAGATAAAGGATTGATATTTAACATTGAATGCTTATCATCTCTATGCTATGTTGAAGAAGGATATAAATCTGTTTTGTTTAGCCATCATTGGTTTCACAATAATAGCACTTAATCATTTGCTCATATAGATGATAAAGATAGTCATTTATATTATAGGCACTAACCCAATCGCAAGCATACGTTCTAGTTATTTGTCTTGTCTCAAACAGTGCCATTCGGAAGATTCTTCGACTATCTCATCTTTGCATGCACCGTGGAAAGGGAACTTCTTTGACTTTGATTTATTACCCTTAGCCCTCATTGACCTGCATTGCTTAGGGACGTCTCCCTTTTACTTGCCCTCCTAAATAGAAAAGAGCCCCCATCAAGGTGACAATGGGTCGGGAAGCTCCTGTTACACCAGTATGAAGCCATGACTCAAGCTACCTAAACCCCACCCACAAACCAACAAGTGGCATAACATTTGGCCAAGCACGGAACACTGAGTCTACCTTCCTCAATCACATATCTTTGGTAAGCCTTGCCCTTTAACTTTCTTGTGCTTACCCCGGGCGACTCCACTATTCTTTCCCCTATTCTTTGGTAGTTTCAAGGAAACTATCTCAAGGACCTAATCGATGACGTGTCAACAATGACTTGCACAATGGGACCCAGGAAGTTAGACCTTTGACATGAGTGAAATTCGATATCCTGTGGTTTTCTCCTTTTATTGAGCTTCTCCTTTCCTCGCTTTGCTGGCACCAATGGAGAATGTCCCAGTCTCATGAGAAGATTTTGAATGTCTTTTCAATCTTTCCCTCGTCACTGAAGATGTCAAGATGTGCGGATGAAACTTTTTCAAAACTTTTTCATTGAGATGCCGAGATGGTATGATAATCTTCCAACCGCCAAAGATCAATTCTATGGAACGCTTTTTGAAGAGGTTTTCCTTGCAAAGTGGACCGTAAAGATAGAAGATATACAATCATTACTAAAAGAGCTTGAAAGCATAAAACAAAAAGAGTCTGAAATTCTCAGAGCTTTCTGCGCTAGATTCCAAAAAGTGCTTTACCAGATTCCTCCAAGCCATCGTCCTAAAGAAAGATACCTTGTCTACCTCTATACTAAAGGACTTCTCGTGGACATTTGAGTTTCCTTCTACATTAGAAAAAGCCAAGAACTTTTCCAAGCTCATGATATGGCCACCAAATTGAAAAGAGTCTCCTGACTGGGGACCGATATATGGTTTTAATGAGGGAGACACCTGCCTCACACTCTTATGCATTAGAGGTGCGACACGGCCTTTGGAGGCCCAAAGATTCACCTTGAGCCCGATGTCTCACACTTGAGCATGACGTCACCATTCTAGCACATGATGTCACCGTTTTAAGGGTTTTATTTCATGTATTTTCATTTTTGGGTATATTGTAGAGGTAAATTAAGGGTCGACCCTGTTTTATTTTGTAGTTGACAAAATTATGTGGAAAAATTGGTTTAGTGTGGCCTCATATAAATAGGCCACCCTAACATTTCATTTTTCATCACATCTCAGCACCTTTGTGGAGTAACTTCAAATTTCTCACCCCTTTGGGCTTACATTCTCCACCTCTTCTACACCTATATGCCATGCTTGAGGGTCAACCATGGACGTTTTAATGATCTTTGGAGGAATTTTCTGCAATTAGGGTGATTTTTTGATGAAGTGAATTTTCTACAATTTTATTCTCATGCTATTTATGTTTCATGGTAAATTTACTTTTCATGCTAGACATCTTGTTTGATGAAATCCTAAGAGAGGAGCATATGTGCTTCCTCCTCTCACAAGGTTAATTTTGTCCAAATTGCGGAGATGAATCCTGCCGTGGTTAGAATTCTAAAGCCCCAAGTGCTAGCACTTTGTGATTTCCATCCCTAGACATTTGATTTTGACCTAGTTGGAGCTACAAGAAGGGAGAAAAGACATCTAGGGTCCAAAAGTGCTTGCACACTAGCAACCTCTTCTTGCAGGTTTAAATTTTATGTCCTCAAGTATCCCCGATATCTAGATAATCTTTAGGAGATCATGTCTCGAGGCCCACATGGTCCTAGACATGGGAGTACCGAAAGCCAGGTCGACTTTGGCATGGCTCCCCCGAGGGCTCCATCTTTCTTTCTCTTTTCTCGCCATGGTCCTGGCTGCCAGCACTAGCCTTTCCGTCACCATCGGCTTCGACTTGCATTAGAGAGGACTCTGCTCCATGAGGTAATTGGTCCGGAGGTATCATGGTATGTGTCATATTTGATCACTATAACCTTCTTTATGTATGCATTAGGTTCCTTTCATTTTATGACCGCTTGGATCTTACACTAACTCTCTTGACCATTGTTAGTGGGATTGATGGGGCAACTTAGCAAGCTTCTCAGATTCATGAGTTTTGCTAGCCACCAAGGGGGTTTGGTGAGCCATCGTCCGCTCCCACCATCTTATCACTCTTCCATCTTATAACCCGCCCATCCATCCCACTCCCTTAGTCTCCGTCCATTAGGATGACCTTCCGTGGTACATCTTGTCTTTGTGGGAAGAAGGGCTAAAGGCCCAGAGATAAAAGCAAAACCGGGTAAAAAAAAAAAGATAAAATCCATAGGAAAATAGAACCTTGAGATGCTTCACTAGGGATCCCCGAAGGCAATAAAAGGCCTCGATAAGAAACTAAGGGACCCTAAGAAATGAAATAAATAAATGCAAGACCTAACTAAGAGGATGGGAGGTCTCATCACCTAGCCGCCCATTATGTTCATAAGTATTTAGCTAGATGACATTGCTACCATCTCGGGTCACCAAACTAGGGCGTTGACCTTTGGTTGCATGGGCTAAAGGAAGGGGGTCTCACACGAAAATGACCCTCTCATTTCTCAAGAAGATACTAGTGGGTAACGGCCAAGGGCCTCGGGCCACCAAGCCAAGTGCTGTCCCTTCACAAGGCTTGTAGTAAAATGCAAATAAAGAAAGATAAGGCAATAAGGGCTTGGAAAAAATGCATCCATGATGGTACAACTCACTTCCTACAAAGGCACCCACAGACAACACTGTACTCTTGGTCTCGACTATGACTAGACATCCCTAAAACCATATATCACCACATTACACATGGCTTGAATGATCCTTGAGGGGACTCTCCATCCAGGGTATTAGCCCAATAGGTGGTCTTGTTGTTTGCCTTAGCCTTGTATAGTGGGTCCGTGTAATGTCTTGGAGCTATTAGATGATTTGTTAGATTTTATGCATACGCTTTGATAAATTTAATGATGAGATATGATTTACTGCTAAGGATGTCTAGATCTGATGAGCCCACGGAGGGCGAAGTCTTTGATGTGCGTGACCATGCCCGGCGGACAGTACCTGTGAGGATCGGTGCACATGGGGGAGATGATTAGCTTCCACCTCCATGGGGGTCAAGAGCCCATCGAGTGGACGTTGGATGGCAGTATGTGACAGCCAGGACGAAGCCCTTGCATAGAGAAGAAGAAAAACACCCTCATCGGGACGTCTTTAATAGAGTTTTGACCCATGGGGATAAGCCCCTTGCAGATAGGACGTTCACCTAGATGGATTGGAAGCCACCCAGGACTACTTGGACACCTTTTGGAGCAGATAACAGTGTGCTGAGCCTTCTGGGCACACATAGAAGGTTACAGGAGCCCCAGAGGGACCAACGTCTGGGTTGCAGGATGATGATTGCCCTAGCACAAGCTCCTTTAGGGGCTTGACGCCTCCATTATTAGCTCATTTTGGCATTTAGCATGTAAAAGTGACAAATGATTAAGATATTGTAATGTCAGCCTTGTCACTGCTTTGTTGACCTATTTTGTAATTTAAAGGTCATGAGATCATATAAATAGAGGACGCTGCCTTTCATTTTAACAACATAACATAACTTGCTCTCTGTGAGAGTGATCTCTTCTAGTCTTTTGTCTTGTTTTATTCTTCTTGGAGTGAGCAACCTTTTGAAGGACTATTGTTTGGCAAGTGGTGCCTTTATCATTGGAAGGTTTACAACTAGGGTATGGATTATGCTTCATTATGAGTTTGTATGTGTTTCTTCATCAAAACTTTTGGAATGAATGGTTGTTGATCTAATATCTTGCATACATTGTTATCTTGTTAATATTTGCTTAATTCCTTGAAACCCTAGGGAGCCAACACACAAGTAGGTCGGCTTCATGTTCCCATGATAAAGCTTATAGCCATTTGATTTGAGGAGTTTTAGCCTAGCCATAGCTACACTAGACTCCTCTTATCTCGAGTTAGTTTTGTATAATAAATTGAAGAAAGAAGGTATCCTAGGCTCAATTTGTTTCTGCCACCTGGTTTACTTAGGTTTTGAAAAGCCTCATATAGCAACATCTCTTTTCAAACGGCAGGTTTGTGTTTGTAAGCTAGTTGCTTTGCCAAAGAAGTCTTAAGTGAGAGAAGAGGGAAGCTTTAGGCCTAATTTTAGCTACACCTAGGTAAGTCTTCCTTCTTAGGGTTTAGGGTTGCGGCTCCTACATAGCAACACCATCAAACCCCTAACTCTCTTGTTCTTAAGTTTAAGTTTTCCTAAACCATTAGTCTCACTCAATTGACTCCATAAACCCAAGGCACTGGTCTAGAAACTTTTATGCTTAAACTCTCTTTCAAACTACTCTCAAATTTGAAACCTAACTAACCTAGCGCTTAACCCTAGCTAATTTTGAATCCAATCCCTAATGAGATGATCGCTATTGGATTTTAAACTTGTGCTTGGATAGAAAGGTGCGTTTAATCCATCGCATCATACCCATAGAGGTTTTACAAGTTTTCATTGGTTGAATTTGTCAAAACGCCACTCTGGCTAGCTAACCCTAATTCTCTAAATGTAAATTATATAGGTGACGCCACACCTTCTAGATCACTTGTTTTGGGTTGCAACGTTGTGACATTTGTCATCTCTTTTGATAGGTTTCGAGCCATTGATTACATCTATAAGCTTGTTTGGTAAAACGTTGTGCTCTTTTCCCTTCAAAATAACTTATTACTAGGGATGACATCACACCTCTTAAAAGAACAATATATATATGACGCAGTAACATTATATGTATGAGCTAATTTGAGATATTTATTGCATTGTGATATAATACAAGTTTTAAATCTTATACATTGAATGCTCTATCTCTCATGCATTTATTGAAGAAGTGATAAGTGTCATTTGTTCTGTTTAGCTATCATTGACTTCATTAATAATAGCATTTGATCATTTGTTCACATATTTGGAAGATAGTCACTACATGCTTTGAACTAACCACTGCTGCACATATTCTAGTTTATTTGTCTTGTCTCAAAAAAAGCCAGTCCAAGAACAACATCTTCTTTGACTATCTTCTTTGGCAGTAATCTATGAAGGTCCTATCACTTTGATCCATTGTATCTTTAGCCCCCTTTAGAAACCCAGATTACATAGGGACGTCTCCCTTGGACTAGCCCTCCTAAATAGAAAGAGCCCCCCATCGAGGTGACAGTGGGTGGGGAAGCTCATGTTACACCGGTTTTAAGCCTTCACTCAAGTTGCCTAAACCCTTCCTACAAACCGTGCGATAACAGGCCCTAATGTTCTAGCACCTTAGAGTTTAAACCCTACCTCTTGGTTTCTACTAGTTTAATCTTCAAGTAATGTTGCATTTGTTGTTATAAAGACTCCATAGCCCTAAGGCACTGGTTACATAGCTCTCGTATGGTACAATTGATCAACAAACACTCTCTTTCAACTCTTTTAAGCTCTCTACTAACATTACTAACACTAACACTTGCTAATTTGCTAGTAAACCTGCTACTGTTGCAAAAGTTTGCTACGGCCACCTGCTAACTCTTTAATTTTCTGCATACACTCATCTATCGGTGGTCTAACTCATTCAGAAATTGCATTTAACAGTTGGATATTGTTCTAGTGGATTTGTGCTAAGTTTTCCTATCAGTTGTTGCATTTCTGATCAATATTTGTTGTTGTTGTTATAATTTATTTACTGTTGTTGTACTACTGTTCATTGCTGCAAATTCATAACAACCATAGCAACTTTTCATGTCTAGTGTCTTTAAGAGGCAAATATTATTTGTTTGAACTTGGAAATACATCGACTCGGACTCGGATCGACTCAGACCGGTTTGATTTCAACGACTTGGTTCAATAAAAAATACATTAAATAATTAAGTTTTAATGAAAAAAATTATTTTAAAGCTTTCAAAGTTCAAACCATGATTCCAAACCATTAGAGACAAAATATGCAAAGTTTGCTCATCTATATACCATGTAAGGGTGCATATATCAAAATGGCACCGAGTGCAATACATATCAGCAACAAAATACATAATCAGTGAGGCTCTAAATGGCCTCTACAGTCCTTCTATGGATGTTATTCATTGCTTCATCATGCATTCATGTTAGCTTAGCATTTATATGTTATAAAAAAATGATATATTGATGAAAATGAAAACAAAAAAAATCTTTCTCGCATGGTTTTATATTTTCATAAACCAGGGTGGATAATATCCCCCTGCTTTTGTTATTGATGATTTTATGTTAGAATGTAGAAAGAATTTTAGAGTGATGCAGGTTGCAAGTTTTTGAGTACCAAAGATACTAAGGTTCTCATGCGCTCTATGGTGAGCACATTTCCCCATGTTGGAGCCAGATGTTACCCCCTCTCACCTAGGGGTAACTAGAGGAGGTCATGTCTCATGGCCCACAATAAAGACAGTGATCCTGATGATGATGATTATCAGTATTCTCACAGGCAATAGCCCATCATCCCTTCAAATGCCTCCCTCCTCATCAACACAACTCATCACACCCGATCAACACGGTTCATTGGAATAGGGTGGTCCAACACATTGTGAGGTACATTAGTCCTTCTTTCATATAACGTGTCATATTTAATGCAGTCGTCATGAGTAAGGATCATGGGTTGAAGTTGGATAATGGATCATAAGCTCAGAAGTTGTGTTTTTTTCCTTGTTTCACCTTGATGGCCATATTTTGTGTCCTAGTCTCGTGTTGTCACTCTTAGGGAACAAGGGTACTATTGGGAGGCTTTGATAAGGGTAATGTACCGTTCCCCCCCATACTTAACACTTTCCATCCTGGGGCCTTCCACAATGTAATAAACTTTAGCATGGTTGTTACATGTACAACAAAAAGGCCCGTAGTTCATCCTCTTATGAGAGGAAGGGCTAGAATGTCGAGGTTGATCCAGCTGCTATAAATATAAAAGAAAGAAAGAAATGTGGGATAATGAATGGTTAACTGTAAAATCCAAAGGCCAACTTGAGCTCTACCCCCTCGCTATGAGGCAATCGCCCCTAGTCCTAATGCACTTATGCATATCAATTAAAAGGACCTAATCCCAACAAGAAAGAAAAAAAGAATAAAATGCTTGAACCCTGAAAAGAGGACTTGCAATGCATAAAATGAATATCAAAAGGAAAGAAAGGGGTTTGGAATACACACACTATCGAGGAAAGGGTGTCTCAAGAAACAATCGCTCCCTCTACAAAGGCGCTCATGGAAATGGACCAAGTACGGTACCTTGCATGTTAATGACACCATCACCATGAAGTCATCCCAACACACTTTTATTCACCATACTTACACTTTGACAAGTTTCTTGGGAAATATCTCTCTACCTAGGTACTAGCACACCTAATAGGGTCTTTTGATGGTCCTCCCATACCTAAAATTTCCAAATTGCATAAAGTCTTGAGCTAATGTGAAGTTTGAAGGGGATATCTAATGTGAATTGCTCATGTGGCTTATGTATTAAGTGATGGTCTACTTTATATGTTTAATGAATCTTGTACCTTGTGATTGTTAGTCTCACTTTATTCTATGGCTTTGACTGACTTGGGTACACTTGACACGGTCTTTTGGAGGACGTCCTTACGATTTCACCCAGGACATTGTGCATTATATGCAGGATATGGCACGTGTGATGTTGAGTGTTGGAGCATCCGATGACTTGGCATATTCAAATACATCCTCTCACACCCCCTGGACCCTAGACGATGGACAAATGAGCTCTCATTTTGCAGATATGGTCATGTTTGCAGACATATGGACAAAAATCCCACACTATGGGTAGTGCACCCTGAAGACTTGTTACACTTTGGATTGAGGACATTTCACTTGCTCTTGATTGGACACTCTCCAGAGAGACGATGCGCCCTTTTTCCACCTTGGACGTTGGCCTTTTCACAGGATGCTTTGATGACGATGGGGCTTGCTCGCCATTGGGGCATCGCTTGATGGTTTGGGTCCTTGATATATGACATGACCCTTGATGAGGAGACATGACTTCCACCTTGCTTGCACCACTTGATGATGAG
>SNQJ01S0067351.1:28433-39765 GCA_010110895.2 Picea sitchensis | reverse complement strand
AAATGATCTAACTTATATTAGTTGCATTGTATTATTGGTACACATTAATAAAATTATCAAACTTATATTAGTTTCATTGTATTGTACTTTATGATCATAATGTAAAGATATGAAGATAATCTGCATTCCTTTCTTTCTCCTTCTTATAGCTAGCATTGCTTAATTGAAATTTAAATTAGTGTATATTTGTTTTCATATCTCTTGCTTTTGATTATAATTCTATTGTCATATTTACTAGAGCACATATTCTGAAGAGATGACGTAATTCATTTGTAGTTAATTTTAACTTCACTTTTGATTACAAAGTAATCATAGCACCTGAAAGAGTTGCAGAAGAAGAGATCAGATTTAAGATTGTAGTCTCCGTTGCTGTTATTAATGCCATTTTATTCAACCAAGACTACTGAACAAAGATGAAAGGATATCATGCATTAGATGTTAGTTGTTAGTTTATGGTGTAATCATATAGATGATGAAAGAATTATACAAGCAAAGCTCAGAATCCAAACCGGGACTATGATGTTTTCCAGCCTCGAGTTGATTTAGTCTTGAGAAGAAACATCTCCTTTGGTTTTATTCAACACCTTTTTATAACTGTTATGAACCGTGTTGTTCCTGAGTTTATACTTAAGCTCAGAGCATAATATCAGGCATCAAGAAATAAGGAAGGTTTTAATGTTTGTTTTTTCTATCTCAGTTATGTGAGAAAAATTCCTTAAATTGAATTAACAGTATAACAACTCAGAGGCCATCTTTTGTGTCTGAGTTAAAATAAAAAGTATTGAATGTAATGAGAGAAAAACATAAAGTTGTTAGACAAAGAAAGGCATCGGTTACAGAAGAATCTTACTTTGTTACAGAAGAAGAAAATAGATCATATAACCTTAAATGAAGCATAAAATATAACAATCTAATTAACTCACAGGTCTTGTATTTACTAACAGTAAATATAGAGGAAAAACTGTATGCTATCAGATAACTAAATGAAAAGTAATCAGAGTAGATGTTGTACTAAATTGCGATCAAACATTCATCAAGGAAATATATAAAAAGATGCTGAGATGTGGAAAGATAGAAGAACACATAACTCAAACTGGACGAAATGTGGAATCTTTGGTCTGTACTTGTATTAATCCTCAATGAGGAGAGTTTTCTCAATTACATACGGCAAAAAACCAACCCTTTTTCATTCTTTTGAGTATGTATTTATACAAAAGATTTTCAACCCTAAGTGGTTGGAATTCTCGTTATTTCTAAAAAGAAACGGTTACAAGATGAAAAACTTGGAACACTTCACTTAGTTCTCCTCTGTCTCTTTCTCATGCAAGCAAAGGTGTTCTCATTTCCTATTTTCCAGCTCGGACACAGATAATCTCTAATAACGAGATGTATAAATATTACCTCATTGATCCTTTGAGGTACTCCCTTTTCCTTGCTCAATACATTCGACACACCTGCCTACAAATTGTGCCACTAGTCTGGAGGGTTCTGTCATGTCTTTTGCCTAAAAAATATACAACTTCTTTTCTAATTGTGGCAGTCTGTCTTCCATTCTTTTGTCTTTTGAAGTCATTGACTCTAACTGGAGATTAGGCTTTACTAGCCATCTATCTATCTGAGTGATGTAAACCTGTTTTAGCTATGAAAGTTCAACCCGAGCTTCTTCTAAGCTTGCTTTGATATCAAGTTGATGTTTTACTATGTCGATTTGTCCCAGTACTTCATAATTATCCTCTTTTCCAAGGCCTAATGACTCTTTATTAAGCGAGTGAAAAGATTCTTCATAAGCCTCTTTGATTTCTTTAGCCGTCCTTTTACTTTCGACAGTGTTGGTTTCCCGGGTCTTCAATATTTTATCACCTCTGATCTGCTCTGAAACAGACAACCTGGGAACTATAGATATTCCTTCTCTGTTCGATGATACAATCGCTTCTTGGAAAATGGTCCTAGCTGCAGTAGCCTCTCTCTCTCTGGAACAAATATTATCCAATGATTGGTTCACCACCCGGAAATGATTTTGAATGATTTCTACCTTAGTAAAAAGGATCTGTTGTGCTATTTCCAGTTACTTTCGCACTTCCAATGCATGAGCTCGAAACACTGCTATATCCACAACCATGTTCTCAGTGGAGTTGACTTTAGCATGTAATTGTTTTACCAACTCATCCTGTTGGATGGCTCGTCCTTTGCTCGCTTACACATTCTTATGCATCTCCCCCACGTTGGATTTAAGTTGCTGAATTTCTTGTCAATCGTTGTCTCTCATCTACTCGAAGCCCTTGTTGACCTTGCTTCTGACGTCCTCTTCTACAATCTTTATTTGGTTTTGTAATTGATTTATTAGCATGTCTTTTTGCTTCATCCGTTCTTTTAAAGTTATGACCAAAAACTGGTTGGCTGTTGCATAACCCCCAATGAACCTGCTATTTCTTCAGCGAATTCTACCTCTTCTAAGGCTTCTCCATCAATTAGTGCTTGTGTCTTTTGACTGCTGCACCCGCCCTTTGGTGCGTTTCTCTCTTCACCAAAGCTTTCCTTTTCTTGCTAAAAAATAAATCGGAAGGAGGTATCTCCTCCATAGGAATTGGCGTGAGATCTTCTATGAATATTACCTCTGCATCGGGGTTCCCTCTAGTGAACTGTAAAGGCGTGATAACCTGAATGGGGCTGTCGATTTTCGTGGACGACTGTTTTTCAGTTGTATCTATAATTGATTTATCTAATGTAGACAATGGTCTATCTTCTCCTTTCTTTGTTAGTATCTCTGCTTGATCTTTGGCCCAATCACCTGATACATCTGTCACCGGGGTATCTTCTTTCTGAGTCGAGACCTCAGTTTTCTCTAAGTTTTCTCGGGTTTCTCATTTGCTAGAGCTTACGAATTCTTGGCTTTAGGTCTCCGTTTGCTGTGTAGTTGGAGACGTTGGGGCTCCTTCTTGTAACACTTTAGGGAGGCTACTTCTTCGGTGCCTATGGAAGTCATAGAATTCAATCATTTTATCGGGTGACAGAGCTCGAACCCGACCTAAGACCTCCGGATAAGATCTCGCTCCTCGGTAAATCTCGTCTTGAGGAGAATCCTCGTGTTCATACCTTTTCAGATTGCAACTGGCCATGTGGTTACCCACGACCTTCTGCGGGTTTTGCTTCTTGAATTCAATGTTGACCAGCTTTATTTCTTCTAAGGCCACGACCTCCACTTTGGAGTGGCCGAAATCCAATAAAGAAAATGCACCAATATGTAAGGGAAAAGATGGCCATACCTTTTTCTGTACCACTTTCAGCTCTTTGCTAATCCCCCCGAGCACTGTTTGTCGTACGACCTTGCGGCACACTAGTCGGTCTGGTAAAAATTGCGGCAGAGCGTATGGAGGAACTGAACAACCAAAAACCCTGATATAAGAGAAGTGTTCCTTGATGTACTAGTTTACCACTCTGCCCAGGTTAGCCACAATTTTGTCTGAAATTCTAGGAGGTGGGTGACCAAATATAGTAGTGTGCATCGACACCACTACCCAGTTATAGATTTCATAGAAGAAATCTTTCTCCTTGTCTTCCCAGACTTTCGAATGATAAATATGGATTGGTTCTGTGCTATTTGGAGTCCATCTCCAGCCCATCAACAAGAAAGGCGTCATGAAACAGATAGCGTCCATAATATAAGCTGACATGAAGAATGAAGTTGATTGCCCCTTGGCTTTTAGTGTCTGGTTTTCTGTAATTTCACTAGCCAGATTGTCTGACAATATCTTGGCCCAGTAGAAAGAATACCCTTCGACTACTGTGTGTATAATGGGTACCCATGGTAGAAAGAAATGAGTTGTGTTCTCTTTTCCATAGAGTCTACACATCATCATGGCTATATACATGAACTGCGGTTCTAGCGATGAGATTGTGTATATGCCGTGAGAGTAGGCTCTGAACTTTTCGGGGCGTGAACACCAGTCCTTGATCAAGTCAGAAAGGATTTTTCCATATTGATCACACTCCTTGTTAAAATTCACTAGGAAACTAGCATTGTAAATGAAGTTTGGTGTTGGAGACAGTTTATACATCACTTGTATGTGTTCTGGCCGAATTGACCCAACAACTACCTTATAAGAATTGAATATAGTTCTGGTTGGGATATCCACATGATCCAGTGCCCATCCAATCATATCATTGTAGGGTAAAAGCCTCGGCCTTGTTGCTACCTTATGTAGTTGTGACTGAGCAATTATCTTGTATTTGATAGATAAGTCTTCCTTTTCGTTGTCGCTTGAATCATCCGGGCATTTTACCAGTTCGTACTGTAGGATGTTGAATACATGCGTCCAGGTTTTAACTGTGTCTATGATTCTGGGCGAGGTGTCAGATATAACCTCTGATCTCTGGCCTGAACTTTCACCAGTTGTTTTAATTACTTTTCGTGGCGGCATGGTAGTAGTTCTCAGAAACCTGTTATTTGTCACATAAAATGCACAGAACTGAGTGTCTTGCTAAGCAAGTTTTGCCAAAATGCGAATGTAATTAAAAATGAAAAATCTTTCTTGCCTTAAACACATCGATTTGCATATACCTTCACTGACAATGCATTTAATTCTTTTAATAAAAATATTTGTGCGTTAAAGCAAGATTTTATTCGAGATCATTTCCCCGGGCTGGCCATTTAATGTCATTAATAGTCAATATTCCGTGACCGGAAAAGTATGAATGGAATTTGAAATCACCCGTATCGCAAAAACGACATAAACTCAATGGTTAGATAAGAATGTTTTATTTTGTTAATAAATCGAGTTTATATTGTTAATTAATTATGTTTAACCTTAATCCAATTCAGGGTTTCAGGTCCCAAGTTATCTTATTTCAGTTCAAGCTATGATCCCTGACTCACGAAATCGCGATTGATTAATAAATAGTAATCATTTTTAACTTCTTTAAATAATCACGATTAATTAAGGGTTTCACGACTTCGGGTATCGGGACTTTAAGTTGTCGTTTGAGGTAGGATTCCCAAAACGTGAAGTTGTGACAAGGTTTAATTGTCGTTAATCATTTTTAATCGTTTAATTAACCCGGTTTAACATAAGCTAGTTTCACGACTTCGTAAATCGGGACTTTGGGGTTCTTTATATGTCTGACTGTTAGTATCACGAAATCCCGAAACCTGACACTTTGAAGGTTGTCTTTAGCAATTTGACTTTTTAACGAACGGGCGGCTCCATAACCTTTAAGGATTTTAGATCGTTGGATTAATCGAAGACTTTATCAATGGTGGTATCCAAGAGCACGTTTTTCCTTATTTAAACAACTTCAAACTTATTTAACAACAAACCGTCTGCCTATTCTTATTCCAGACCAATTGACGAATCTAACAAGTTCTCTTTCCTCAATCTGGCTTACAGATATTATGTATTTCTCACAATGCCGAAGTTGGCTATATTCTTTAACTTGTGTTCCACAATGGTTGTATACATATATGATTCGGGTTAAATCCCCCTCTTGTATGTCTTTCTATAATGAAATAAACTCGACCACAATGGAATTGTTTGGAATGAAATCACTGTATATAGTGGAATTATTTGGAATGAAACTATTGAATTATTTGAAATGAAAATATCTTTCTATTTGTGTTTGATAACCTTGATCTGTGAGTTGATCGTGCTTCGATGTATATTTTATAATTTAGTATGAGGAGAAATGTAACATAATCAATATCTGTAAATATTATATGACACAATTCAGTAAATTTAAAAAAAAAATCATACAAAATATAATAAACTAGTTTAAATTCATTTTAACTCCATATTTATCAAGTATGGAGAAACATTAAATCTTTTTTCAAGTTTTTATATATTTTTAAAAATTGTGTTTTTAGGAAATTGGTCCTTCTCAACATAGAGATTCTCAACGCCTAATAGATCAAAGATTAAATGTTTGTATTTTTAGGTTTGGCTGAGGCTGACTTTGTACATGTAGGTTCATACCCCCTCTTGGGAAAATGCCTTAATCTTAAGTTGTGGATAAATACACAACTCTCATTTGTAATTTATCATCCAATGAAAATATTTCATTCTTAATAAAGTGTTTTGCAAATTTTGTGTTCTCTTTGCTTGGGTATATTTCTTTCTCTAGCATAGTGGTTTTTGCATTCTCTCTCTCTAGGGTTGCACATCACTTGGTTGATTCCTTTCAAGTGTTGTGTTGACTTAGTGATGATTTACGTTTTATTATAGAATTTGGGTTTGTGTAGGTTTCATTTGATTCTTTCACTATTTCTTGTGAATCTCAACATGGTATCAATGTGAGTGTGAATCTTGTTTAATTCACTGGTTGATCTAACGATTTTTGGCTAGTGGCATCACTTAAGTTTTTTTGTTGTTTGCATAATTAAGGTTTTTGGATCATCTATTTTTCTAGGGTTTTTCCTAGGGTTTAAACTTGATCATATTTTTTTCTAGGGTTTTATCCTATGGTTTAAGCCTTTCTTCAAGGCCACCACTCTCTCCCTTCCTTTTTTGTGCAACAAGAGTTGGCGCATTGAAGATTTTTTAAATTAGGTGTTGGTAGCTCTTTTTCTCTTGGGTCTATCATAAGACAAAATTCTAAAGACTTGTAGAGTTTTCTTCTTTTTTCTTTTGTTGAACCTAAAGGGCTCGTCTTACAGTGCACAATTGGTTGTGCTCTCTACATATGGTCCCTTCCTCTTTGTTTATTGACAAGCACACAATGGAGATAAGGTGATCAGTTGGTCAAATCGATGGGTTATAAAGGACTTATTGTTTTAAAGTGGTTTCCTTGGGTTATTATGATGTGATACGTGCTTCTTTGCCTCTTGAGTTGGTTCATAGTGACATTTGTGGACTTGTGAGTGCTTGTTGTCTTGGGGTAGCTAAGTACTCCCTCACTTTGATGAAGTTCCTACTCAAGATCCACATGGATTTTTTTCACTGCTTCTTATGGAATATCAACATGTTTGATTGAATCCCTCTCCTTCACGACGCTTATTGTTGATGCTTATTTTAATGATGACGCTTATTGTTGATTCCTTTGGATCCTATCATGTAGAAGTCTCTTCTTTTATACTTGTGCTAGAGGTTGCCTTGACCAACAAGTGGAATCGTATTGGTGTGGGAGATATGGCATTTAGGAGGATAAAATGTAATGTTTTCTTTATGTATCCCTTCTTTAACATTAAGAAGAGAAGTGAATCTTGTGATGTAATGTCTTCTCTTTGAGGCCCCTTGTTCAAATTAACGGGGGATGTTGAAAATAGGGGTATAATCTTGATTTTCGACCATGATTGATTTTATATTGAGTTGGGTATCTATACACCCACTCTCATTTGTATTTTGGCCATGGTCAACCTTTGATCTGAATCAGATCCGACAAGGACAAATGGCTATCGGCATAGGATCTAAGATGATCAACACATGCAAATTTTAAGGCTATGGACGAAGAAAGAGATCAATTTGTTGGCGTGAAGGGCCCCATGTCATCATGATTGATTTCCATTTTGTATGTAATGCATGTAAAGTTCGGAAATATATTGTTGTACCTAAAGAAATAATGAGCCTTTCATTAGATATTTTCCACGGGGGAGAAAATACAAACAAACAAAGAAAAGAAGGAGAACAAACTAGAGAGAAGATGAAGTGTTGGGGACGCTTGACCTTCCAACTGTCATCCCAATCGACTTAGTCTGCTGTATCATGTTTTACCACAATGAGAAAGGTTTTTTTTGGCTGTGGATGATGTAGAGAGGCTGCCCAGATGTCACTGAGGAGCATAGAGATGAACTAAAGAGCCTGTAATTTTCCCATTGCTGAATAATAAAGGGCCTGACCAAATCCAAAAGAATGTTGGTTTTCCAGGGTAAATTCTGAGTTTTGTGTGTGTGTGTGTGTTGTTAGATGTGGATTCCGTTGCCTATGGGTGAAATTGTTTTCACTGTAATTCAATGATAATGATACGCACTAAAGATTAATGGTGGTCTGTGTTTTGTTTCGGTAACGAGAAATTCATGCCAGCTGGGATCGAATTCGTTTTAACTTAGATGTAATTTTCCATGGACTAGTAAGCTAGCTTAACATCTCTTTAATCTTACCCATACATTGATTATGAAGTTGGAAATCAACGACCCTCTTTCCCGAGCAATTGTTATTTACTTGGGGGTTTCTAATTTCGTTAGGAGACGTTGGGGATCTTCTCTCACTCCCAGAGTCAATTTTTCTACTAGATAGTGTCCATACCTTTCCCTTACATCGTGCTTCACGTTATCAACTTTTCCATGGTGTTTTCCTTTGCCCATAATTCATAAACAGATCATACATCTAGGGTTGTTTGGGCGTTAACTACTCATTTTACAATTCTGTCAGCTACTGATTTCTCCCTAGACATTTTTATCTGTTGTTGAATGCCAAAATCGACTTCCAAATGTTTCTTATGTGTCGTGGATTACTGGAAGCGTCCTTCAAATGTTTTAACATGCCATTGGTCATCAAACTTGACCTGTAGACTTCCTCCTTAGCTGTTGGTTGCCCAAATCTGTCCTTCAAAGGTTTTCCTTCACTATTGGTCATTGAATTCACTCTCTAGCATTTTGTTTTTACTATTGGTCGACTCATTCCGATAGGGTTGTCATTTGGTCATTTCCCCTCTTCCTTATTCGACCGACAACCAATTTTAGTTGACTAGATCCACCCTCCATTTGATTGGGTTTCCAATTGGTCGATTCACTTCCCTTGGTTGACCATACAGTGCTCTATTCGAATTGCGGTCGATTTGCTGGTCAATTGCTCAACTGGCCTTTCACTCACTCGATCTGACTAGTAGAGAATCTGATTTATCCATCATTGCTCGACATGACTTATGGGTGGTCGACCAGACTGTTATTGTTCCGACTTGACTGAATGGGTTAGTATGTGGAGTTTTTGTTAATTGGTGAGAGCCAAGGTTATTTTTCTTATTGCAATGGTTTTTTGTGTTGGTGAGATAGATAAGCTATAAGCCTTCCGTTTACGGATCAGATGGTATAAGAGTAGAAGTTTGAATGCATTTAGTGAGACTTGTATGGTTAGTACCCGCAGTGATTACAAAATAAGTGGACAAGTGTTGTTGCTGGGGTTAGAGAGAAGTAGAGCACCATGAATGGAAGGAGAACATTATGGAGGAGAAGAGGAAGAAGATCCCAGGGTTAAGTTGAATCGATTTGAGCAGAGTTTGGCCACATTGACGTCAATGGTGTTATAACTATTGGTAGCAAAGAGAAAGGAAACACCATCAATAGAAGCTTATCACAAAGGCCCCAAGAAGGAAGAAAATAAGCCAGAGACAGAGTGCAAGACTGAGCCAGAGATGGGAGAGTGCAACTACAATGAGACATAGGTACCTTTTGATGTGGAGGCCAAGGTGGACATCGAGCCATATACTGGGGAAGTAGATGCTATTACGCTGAATCAATGGCTACAACAGATGGAAATATACTTCAATGTGCATGAAGTAACTAGAAAACAAAATATTGCATTTGTTTTGTTTAAGCTTGAAGGCCATGCTTTGACATGGTGGGAGAGTGATGTGGTAAGCAGAGCACTAGGAAATGAGCCACCAATGACTGATTGGGAGGTGTTCAAGGGCATGATCAAATATCAACTTTATCCAATAGGATATGAGGAACACCAACAAATAATATGACATTATTTCAGGCAGAGACAAGAACAATCAGTGCATGAGTTCATGACAAAATTTAGGTAGAGAGCAATTTAGATGAGACTCTCTCTCAAAAGTCTAGACATGTTAGTCAATTATTTGAGGGCATTGTCACCTCAAAATTGTAAACAAATGATGTTATTTAGACCAAAGACAATTGATGAGCCCAATATTCAAGCACAATACCTTGAGGGAGACAAGCGAAAACAACAAACAAGTACTCACAAACAAGTAGAACCACAAGAGAAACAATGAAGAAAAACAAGAAGAAGTGGATTGCGAAGAGGATATTGGCAAAAAAACAAGAAGAAACACCTTCCATCCAACAATGTAAAGGATGTGATAGAAAGGAACACATTGAGGAGAACTATTGGAAATTGCACCTTGAGAAGCGTCCCAAATATTTCCAGAAAATGAAGAAGAAAGCATTGATATCAATGGATGTTGAGGAATGGGTGGATAACACCTCAGACCCAGAGGGAAAGATTAACTGCACTAATATTCAGAAAGAGGTGGCATTAGTTGGTTGCGGTCACAAGAAGAAGGCGATGACTAAACTTTTCTGCATTAAAATCCACATGAAGCAGAACAAGGTGGATTGTTTATTCAATCCCGATTTACAATCCAACTTGATATTTGCGCAACTGGTTGAGAGGCTTGGGTTGGAGATTCAAGATCATCCACATCCATACCCCCTAGGTTGGGTAAGGCAAGATGTGGAATTGAAAGTGAGCAAACAATGAAAATTTAAGTTTCCCATCAATCAAAAATTTGTTGATGAAGTAGTTGTAGATGTGGTTCCCTTGGACATATGTGGATTCATCTTGGGAATTCCATATTTATACATGAGGGATGCCATTTTCAAAAGGAGAGAGAACCGGTATAGGCTAGTCAAGGATGGAAAATATTATTCCATAAATGGATGCAAGGACAAAGCTAAGCTCTCTCTAATCAATGATCATCAAGCAAGATGAATCATGGGAAGTACAAATAAGTTTGTCTTGCTATTTCCGAGAGAAGGAAAGAAACAAGGAGAAGGCAGGGAGTTGGAGATGAAAGCATCCTTGGAAGGATGTAGTGGCGAGCAACGCCAACAACTACAACAACTGATTGAAGCCTACAAGGAAGTGTTTCAAGAGCCTCAAGGATTGCCACCGAAGAGAGAGGTTGAACACAAGATTCAATTGTTGTCGGAGTCACCATTGCCTAACATTGGGTTGTATAGGTCGTCCATCATCGAAGAAGATGATGTAAAGATGCATCTGCAACATTTGTTGGAGCAAGGAGTAATCAGACCAACCACATCACCATGTGGTTCACCCATCATCATGGTGCCATACAATGCCCTGAATAAGATCACCATCAAGAATATATATCCTTTGCCAAGGATTGACGACTCATTGGATCAACTGCAACAAGACAAATTCTTCACTAAGTTGGACCTCAAATCAGGTTACCACCAAGTGAGGATCAAAGTGTAAGACGTATGGAAGAAAACGTTCAAAACAAAACAAGGTTTGTATGAATGGTTAGTAATGCCTTTTGGATTATGCAATGCACCTGCAATGTTTATGAGACTAATGAATGATGTGCTACGCCCCTTCATTGACTATTTTGTAATAGTATATTTGGATGAAATACTAAT
>SNQJ01S0067350.1:101076-112121 GCA_010110895.2 Picea sitchensis | reverse complement strand
TAAAACAGAGAGAAGAATATTATGATTGTACAAGCAAGGATTGCTTGAGGAGTTTTTTCCTTCCATAAGGATTAATATATGGTGTTACCCTACCTCAAGGGTTTTCTCTATTTCTTGTGTTCATGTTATAGTGAATGGTTTATGGTTTATTCTTGGTATTATTGAAGTATATTTGTAGATATGGTATAGGTATATTTGTAGAGAATGAGACATACGGTGGACTCTGACAACATAGACTTAATGACGTGACAACTAGATGCAGGAGGCATGCATAATGTTCTCTATAATGACTGGAAGATTAACCAGTCCATAGAGAAAATTATGTAATGAGATCAGCTTCCTAAGGCCATGCTAAACCCAAAATTATGATGATGCAAGGACTCAATAACTTTGTTCTCTATTCAAAGGTGACATGACTGATGCCAAATACAATATAGTACTCCCTTCCCACCCATCTTTTTCTATTTTTTCATAACAATTGAATGCTATGATACAGAGGAGGGAATGAGTGTCGCAAGTAAGCAAAACTAGTTCCAGCAGTGGAACATACCTATGCTCAATGCAAGGAAATGCATGCGAGATATGGACACTCGGGGTGATGTTCCCTCCAAGGTATAGGGTTTCAAATTGCGAAGGATAAGAACAAGGCTCTTCTTGGTTGATTATTTAAACTGGGTGGGCCATGGTTTATAACGCAAAGCACGAACTAGCTAAAGGATCAATACTGCAAGCAAGGGCATGAGATGAAATCACAATTTAACGCCAAAAAATGTCCTTTTTTATATCTTTTAGTCTACTTGGTGTGAAAAAGGGGTAAACTTGTGCCAAATAGACGTCTTTTCAAATCCAATTTACCAGTGTGAAAAAGACAAGTTCACTCGACGATCTTTTCCATTTTTGATAGCGAGTAAGAAAAGAGCTTAACTAAGACTCATGATCTTTCAAATCCAATTTTAACGAGTGTGAAAGGGACAAATCACTCGATGATATTTTCAATTTTAATAATGAGTTGGAAAAGAGATTAATTAAGACTCGTGACCTTTCAAATCCAACTTTAGCAAGCGTGAAAGGGACAAATCACTCGACGATCTTTTTGGTTGTTGGACGAGTCAGAAAAGAGCTTAACTGAGACTTGTTTGGAATATTCTAGGCGGAAATCCATGGGGGAGGCCAAGGCTCCTGTACCGATCCTCTATGGAATGTCAGTATCTTACGAAGAACCAACACAAGCTCTGGAAGACCCAAATGTCTCCAAGTCGAGGATGATAAAGTGCTAACGGAGGTTATCATCTCCGTGATATATAGGATAATGTCTCTTCCTGGAAAAGACATATGTGAAGGCATTGGATAGCCCACAAGACCATCCCAATCAAAGGGAACCTTGTCAAGACTTGGAGGGAGAGAACTCAAGAAGAGTAAAAATCTCTCTTGCTCAGAAGGTGAAGTAATATAAATTCTAAGGACATGGAATAGAAGGTGTAGAACCAGAATCGAAAGAGCGGGATTGACCAAAATTTGAATTGGCGCGACCTCTTCCTTAGACTTGTCGCTCTCCAAGAGAAGAGTCAGGTCGATCAAATATTGCATCGATATGGCCACTTCCCCAACCATTGTTTGAATAGGATGCGAGACAACAAGGTCAAAAGGTGCATCACCCCAAAAAATAGGAGTGTTGTCGGTCGAAGATTACATCAACATGATCATTGGTTGAACAAGATGCAATACAACAAGGTCAAGAGATGCATCACCCCTGAACATAGGAGAAGTGTCAGTGGAATATTGCATCAACATGACAATAGGTTGAACAATATGTGAGACAATAAGGTCAAAGGGAACATCAACCCCTACAGGAAAATGGGTGTTAGCTGAAGATTGCATCGAAATGATTGTTGAAGGAACGGAGTGTTGCGAAACCATAGATTCCTCAGAACCCAAAGGGCCCTTAGGTGAGCCTCACGCTTCTGGTATCCCAGTAGTAACAAGACACAAGCGAGTAAGGTGACTTCCTTCGCAAGTATTGCAAAGGAATCTAGGCTTACGGCTAAGACGTTTAGGATTATCAATCATATGAATGCCCCCAGCATGACTTGCAGTGGTTGGTGACATGATCCCAGCATGACTTGCAGAGGCTAGTAGAAAATCTCGAACATGACTAGCAGAGGTTGGTGATGGATCCCCAACATGACTAGCAGAGGTTGGTGATGGATGTGCAGTGTGACTAGCAGTGACCAGACATGTGCCCCCAGCATGACTTGCAGTGGCTGGTTGTAGGTATTCAACATGAATCATAGAGGTTGTCAACCAATCTCCAACATGACTAGTAGAGGTTGGTGATATAACGCCAGTATGACATGCAGTGACTGGACTTGTGCCCCCAGCATGAATTGCAATGACTGGTTGTAGGTCTTCAACATGTAGAGGTTGTCGACCAATCTCTAACATGACTAGCAACAGTTGGTGATATAATGCTAGTATGACACGCAGTGACTGGACTTGTGGCGATGGTGAATTGTGGCATTTGAGTCCAAGGTGTAAGGAAAGATCGATTCTGAGAAATTGTAGGCCAGGAAGGATCCTGGTTTACACCATGTCCCTGTCCAGCAGGACAGTATCCTCCTCCATACTGATTCATAAAGGGTTGTAAGGGCATCGACACTGAGAAATTCACTTGCAAAGAGAAAGCGACATGACAAGGGTTACTCATGTGAGGATATATGTTTCCCCCAGATGAAGGAACTTTGTGAGGGGGGTTACCCATACTATAAAAATAACTCCCTCGGATGAAACACCAGAGGGAAGATGGAGGTCCACGATGGGAAAAGTGTTCATAGGAACCGACATAGCAGAAGAAGGATAAGTGGATGGAGTGTAACAAGTAGAATGATTTCTTAATTGGGAACTTACGTCTCACATAGTGGATTCATAGGAAGGAATATTCCAACCTCCTATTGTAAGAGGTGTTTGAAGGATATGACTCCCACTAAACGAAGAGGGATAAGAAAGAGGCATCATGCCCCCAGACCCAAAAATTGTATTCACATAAGGAGGCGAGACAGAGGATGGAAAGTGCGAAGACATATAAAGCATACCATGAGAAAAATGATTACAGACCCAAGGCATAGACTGAGTGTTATAATTCTGCATGCCATAATGCGAAGCGGAAGGATTCATCCCCATGAAATGAGTGGACATCATGGGGGGGGTAGCAACAAATGAGGGAGCCAAAGGAACTCCACTATCCATGATAACACAGACTCAGTATGAAATCCTAAGGCCGACTATTATTCAAAGAGCACTCCAAAAGTCAAATGGCCAATATGCATGCAAATGGGATAAAGTTGCTGAGTGGCCTCCTTCACTAAAGAAGGTATGTCTCGTCTAAGAGGGACTTGAGACTCCCTGCTAAAGTTTGGAGGTAACAAAATCAATTATAAGGGCCCTCATAGGATTAACAATCAGTCGGTCAAATCCCCCTGGAGAGGTAATCCTCCATAAAGGTTGTGTGTTTTCCAACCCCTATCTGACTCAGGATACAAGTAGAATAACCCCTGCAAGTAACCTATGAGAAACCTAAGTCAAGAAACTAATCAACCACTGTATAACCAATGCACAAGCGAAAAGTTGTAAGTATGGATTACAGTACAGGTAGGGTAGCAAAGCCCAAAACCTTGAAAGTATCGCCTCTCATAGAGGTATAGATACTAGCAAGATCCCCAAATACGAATAAATCCACAGAAATATCTCTAATGCTAGGTGATTATCCAGGGGTTATCCTTTCAACTAAATTCGTATGACCTCATGATTAACTCTGGTGTGAGCAGAGCCTCCTAATATTACCAATTGTACAATGGATTTCTCAACTCCCTATCTCAGACACATAAGTTGATTTAATTGCCTTGGAGAAGTTTACTCACAAAATCCTATTCCAGGGCACTAAATCCTAGGATAGTTTGTGCACCCTAAAAAATAAAATTGTGACTAATCAATTTTAGTTTAAAGAATAAATTTTATTGGCCCTGATTACTCAAAAATGTATGGAAATGAAACTCATGGTGTTATGACTCTGCATGAAAATAAAAATAGATATAATGCAAAGCCTAACCTTAACTTTTCAGTGAATGATATGTTAAATAAAAACAATGCAATTTTCAATTTTAACTCTGCAACCTCAGAAGTAAAATGGAATCTTTCGCTAAATATGCTAAGCTAATGATAAAGGTTCCAAGACAAAAAATACCAACAAATGCAAAATGCCTATTTTTTGTGTTTTCAATGTATTTAAAAATAAAATGCATGGATTGATAAGCGACTTGATATATAACTTCTACGGTGTATAAAAGAAATCACTTGAGAAGAATATCAAGCAGCTAAGAAGACAACCCAACTACCAAGGACAAATCAAAAATGAAAAACCAAGAGAAAGATGCCGCCAAAAAATTCAACTCCAAAAAGGTTTCGTGTCATCCCAGATAATCTCAACAGGTACCACAGAGACCTAAGAAGGCTCATTGATCCTCAAAACCTACCCAAAAGTCACTAAACCAAGAAAACAAGCAAGGGGGAAGTGGTATACGCTCCTGTTAAAGAGAAAAGGGAATATATATTCTTCTTGTAGTGGGACAACAAGTGTATACACGTGGCTATTAGGGGGAAAAGGGCATATATCTTTTAAAACAAGGCTAGGCAAGGTTAAAAGGATGAAAACTCATACCCAGAGTGAACAAACTCTGTCCAACTATGATATGACAAGAAATACAAAGGAAAAAGAGCAATGTAATAAGGAAAAATACTTCAACCCTTAGAAGGAAGATCTCTCCCCAGTGGAGTTGCCAATTTTGTTACAAGGGAAAAATTCTCTATGGCCAAGGGTAAACCACAATAGACAAGTATGACTGCAGAAATCAGCTCGATTCCAACATGTGATATATAAACTAATGTGCAATACGAGCAAGAATCCTACCTCGATCCAATCGTTTGATGTCGTTCCACCGTTGAGCACTTTGACCCAAAGCCTTACACCTGCAAGAAGTTCTCGACAAACAAGCGATGCACGTATATAGCGACAGTATATAAAATGAGTTAGCACATCAGATAGCACAATCCGTTAATAAACATTACAAACATGCCCATGGATAATAATCATATATTTGCAAGATATCGATAGGACGGGAAAGAAGTATTTCTATTAGTAATTGATCAACAGAAGTATTAACGTTACATAATTTCTTGTCGGCACGGTTCAAAACCAAGAAACCAAGTTCCTTCCAATTGGGTCTCCACCACTTCAATCCTCCACCAAAGGAAATCTCATATAAAAGAGATAAAGAGATTCTCTTGACAATAAGGGAAGAGCTTGGGGGCTGAACACTGTGTTCAGACTTGAGGGACAAAGGGATGCATACTCAATATGAAATAATTTCTCCAGAGTAACTTGCTGTCAAAGTTGAATGCTTTCTCTCTCTTTTTCCATAGCTCAAAATTGTGCTCTTATAGCCTCTAGAATGCAACTGAAGGGCCAAGTCGAAACGTTTACAGTATATGGAAGGCCACAGATCATAGATCTTCTGTCGTGACATGGAAACCCGACCTCATTTTGTATTTTCTGGCACAAATCTCGATATAGACAAGTTGTAGTGGAGCATCAAGCGTATACGCATCTTGCAAAGCAGTTAGGGAGCGTATATGTTGAAAAATATATATTTTTGGCTCTGGATTTATCAAAAAGGTGTTTGATAAGTCTGCATAGGGAAATGGAAAAAGGACCTCTGTGCAAGATAGCAATGGTGAGGCAAATCTTGCTATAACAAGACTCCTTGGGAAAAAGGGGAAGACCACCAATCAAATTTTGTGGATGTAAAGAAGATCACATGTAGAAGGATTTCCCTCACAAAGAAGACACAATTAGGACACTGCACAACATCCAAGAGACTACAATAGTAGAATACATGGGAATAAATATTCCAAGGATATATGCATCCATGGAAGATCATAAAGTGTAAAACCAATCCCATATGATTGAGGTGGAAGGTAAGATATCATATCATCTTGTTTTTATTTTCATCGATTCAGGAGAAAGACATAGTTACATTAATCCTACAATAGTGGACATATTTCATTTGAAGAAAAGTAATTTTGAAAAATCATGTTTGGTCAGCTAACCACTGGAACCAAAAGAATGTTCAATGAGACTATCAAATATTGTCCAATAAATTTGAATGGAATTAATAATAATATTGAATTGTATATCATACAATTAGGATCTTATGATATCATAACTGGAATGGATTGGTTGGGCAAGTATCATGTTGTCTTGGATTTCCATAACAAGACATTTACATGATTATATGAAGAAGGAAAATAGAGCACTATGAAAGGGATTACAAGACCCATTTCTATAAGGGAGATTTCATTCTTACATTTGAAAAGATGTTTCAGAAAAGGATATGGTCAAGTCTTGAAGATTTTCCAGTATTGCAAGAGTTTCAGGATGTATTTCAGGAAATGTCAAGATTATCACCAAGGAGGGATATAGATTTCTCTATTGATTTAGTGCCAGGATCTACCTCAGTATCAAAGACTCCTTACAAAATGAGTACACCAGAACTAAAATAATTACAAATGCTG
Organism: Picea sitchensis; assembly: GCA_010110895.2. NCBI lineage: Eukaryota > Viridiplantae > Streptophyta > Pinopsida > Pinales > Pinaceae > Picea > Picea sitchensis. Next base: position 105,497 of record SNQJ01S0067350.1, on the reverse strand, counting down.
CTAGAATAATTATTGAAGAAAGGGCATATACTCCCAAGTATTTCACCTTGGGGAGCACCAATACTCTTTGTTAAAAATAAGGATGGAATGTTGAGATTATGCATTAAATTTAGATAGATGAATAAATCCATTGTGAAGGAAAAATACCCTCTACCCAGAATTGATGACCTCTTTGATCAGCTAAGAGGAGAAAATATATTTTTAAATATAGACTTAAGATCAGGATATCACTAGGTGAGAATCAAGGAAGAATACATTAGTAAGACAACCTTTAGAACTAGGTATGGAAATTATGAATTTGTAGTGGTGCCATTTGGACTAACCAATGCACAAACTATATTTATGTGCTTAATGAATGGCATATTCAAAAATTATCTAGATATGTTTTTCATTGTGTTCTTAAATTACATACTTATTTATTCTAATTTTGAGGAAGAGCATGAACATCACTTGAGGTTGATGTTGCAAGTGCTAAGGTAACAACAACTTTATGCCAATCTTAGTAAGTGTTATGTTTACCAATAATGAATCCATTATTTGGGGAACATTATTTTAGAAAAGGGTATAATAGTATATCCTAAGAAGATTTAAGCCATTAGAGGATGACCAACACCAAGGAATGTTTTAGAAGTCATATATTTTATGGGATTATCTGGATACTACAAGAGGTTTATAGAAGGGTTCTCTAAAAGTGGTCATCCCATCACTTCTTTACAATATAAGTGAATTAAATTTGAATGGACAACAAAGTGTGAATAAAATTTTAATTTGTTGAAAGAACTACTAACTAGTGAACTTATTTTAAAGATTATTGACCCAAATGAGAATCTTGTAGTGTGTACAGATGCATGCAAAGGACTTGGTGGAGTCCTCACTCAAAATGGACATGTCATTAGTTATGAGTCCAGAAAGATTAAAGAAAATGAGAGGAATTATGCCACACATGATTTGGATCTTGCAACCATATTTCATGCATTGAAAATGTGGAGGCATTATCTCATGGGAAAGAGATTTGAATTAAGGACATAACACAATGGTCTGAATTTTTTTTTTGAGAAACCAAATTTGAATTCCAGGAAGACAAGATGGCTGGAAATTTTAAGTGAGTATGAATTTGACATCAATCATATCAAGGGAAAGGAAGATAAATTTATTGATGCACTCAACAAAAGGGTACATATCATACATGCTACAACCATTAGTATGCATTAGTCATATTTAAAAATAAATAAAAATTGGATGTTTCTATTGCAGAACAACACTACCTATAGGAAAAATAAATCTTACAACAAGAAAATGTACAAAAATTTCAAGGAGTACAAGATGAGGGAAGGTGGTATACATTTTCATAATAATAGAATTTACATTCTTGATTATGGAGAACTAGAGAATCTAATGCTAAAGGAGATGCATAATGTTCCATATGTTGGACATCCTGGTTACCAGAAAAAAATTCCATAAATAAGAAGCCAATACTTTTGGCTAGGAATGAAGAAGGGTGTCATTAATTACATCGCCAAATGTATGGAATGTCAGAGAGTGAAGGATAAGAATAGACACCCAATGAGTTTTCTACAACCATTTCCAATTTCAAAGAAGAAATAGGAAGTGGAAACCATTTATTTTATTACAAAGATGCACTAGACAACAAGGAAACATGATTCAATAATTCTAGTGGTGGATAAATTAACAAAGTTTGTTCATTTTTCTCCAGTAAAAATGAATGATACAACAACTAATATTGCAGAAATTTACATGAGGGAAATTGCTAGGTTGCATGGAGTACCTAATGAAATTGTTTTAGACAAAGATACAAAGTTTACTTCAAACTTTTGGAGAGGATTATTTAAATGATTTGGTACAAATTTGAATTTTAGCACAACATATGATCCACAGTCATATGGGCAGATAGAGATATTCAACCAAGTTATTGAAGACATGTTAAGAATGTATGTAATGGATATTCCATATAAGTGGGAGTATTAATTGAATTTGCTTGTGTTTTCCTACAATAATGGGTATTAATCTTCATTGAATATGATCCTGTTAGAACTGAGAGTTACCCTCAGATTGTGAGAGGATAAGCCCAGTACCCATCAAAAAGGTGTGTATATGTAGATTAATGATAAAAGGTCAAATAACCAAAAATCAACATAGCAATGTTTCAACACAGAAAAACTAGGTTGGTATGCATAAGCAGATGAGGTTTTAATTAACTTCAGTCAGTGGTTTAAGGATAAATGTGAGTATATGGAAGACTTTGGTGAGAAGGATGAACAAGTCTACTATAAGAATTAGGCCTTCTAGAAGCTAGGTGAATAAAATGATCAGTCATAAAATCCTCTTAAAACTAAACTTTAAAACCCTGAAAACATTTACAGTAGCATCATAATCAAACCTCCATTATAACACAACTGTAACATCTCATAAGGATCCTCCAATAATGAGCATTCAGAGTAAGAAGAAACAAGATAATGAAAATAGGCTGACTTCTATTAATCAAAATATCTCAGATCCTATTACATAAACCATAGTATAGCTCTGTTAGTAAAAATATTACAAAATAGGGAGCTCTTCTCAACCATCCGAACCCAACTGTTATCACTGAAATTTCATCCGCACATGGTTACAAGAACTTAGCATCGTCAAACAGTGATGACATGATCCATGGACCTGAATTAACACCAAATCATTCATAAAGGGTCAAAAACTATATAAAGTAGTGAAAAATTGAAGGGCTCTATGAAGACACTGGGCGCACACACACATGCATGGAACATGAACGCATAAATCGCGCACATGTGCACGATGCGCGACTTTTATTGAAAAAATCCACACACCTGAGAAATGACGCATTTATGAGAGTGGTCGGCCTCCCACCCACTTATGGTTCAGCTCCCAAGCCGATTTGACACTCAAATCTAGACTAGATTCGACTGGATGGATGGTGAAAGACCTAGAAATGCCCTAATTAGCCTCTTTTCACACTACGAACTAGTTGAACAATAGCTCAAAGGAATGCTATAAAAAGAACATGGATACACTTCATTTTTCAAGGAATTCAAAGAAAAGTTATGCTGCCATTATTCTTTTGAGGACTCTATCCTTGCCAAGAGTATATTTGCACCATTGCATTGGGCAATCCATCTCACCCCTTGAGTGGATTTGCAAAGAGTTCTTTCATCATTTTCCATTTTTATTTAATGTAAGAAGAGCTTGCTTGTGGGGGTCCAAGAGCCCTCCCTTGGAGGAAGAAGGGACTCATAGTCCCCTTACTTCTCGGTGTATTCTTTCACTAATATCAACCTTATCATTGGTGACATGGGTCTTATTGTTCTTTTTGTTTCTGTGTCCCTATGCTCATGAATTTAGTTGTTATTGCATTTCTTAGTTTAATTCTTAGTTGTTGTTTTCTATTTCTTCCCCTAACTCTTTTCCTTGCAGCTGTCCTTCTCAATAGACCCAAATAAGCTTGCAAGCACCTCTATTTTGCTCACTAAGGTGATGGAAGAGGTGCAACATATTGGTGACTCCACCAGGGAAAGGTATCAATTTCCTACCCCATTTGGGTTTTTTTTCTCTTCTTTTAGTTTTTTTAACTTGCAGGTGCACTAACCGGCCTAGGCCGACCTGCCAGTCAGCCAATTCCAAGTTGAATTGAGAGAAATCCATCTGGATTTTTCATTCTCGGCCATGTGTCATATATGCGTGGGTTTTTAGGCCCATAGATGAACATCGTGCGCACATGCACCTAAATCACAATTCTGTTATGTGCATGTGCACTTGTTGACTTTTCTCTGTTCATGCACATGTGCTCTATGTGCCTCTGTCTCCATTGAGACCCGCACATCTGTGTAAAAATTCACATTGTAAAGTTTTTGAGATGTGGGGAAGGCCATTTGCCTTCTTAAAAATGTTTTCAAGCATGTTTTAAAGCTACACCACACTTATTCCCCTCATCATATAAAGGGGTTAGTCAAAAACACATAGGCACTTAGGAGGTTAAAATCAATTTCCCTTCTTTGCTTTCATTTTTCACCACATGGATGTCTTGTTTTGACTCACAAGATAAGTTTGGAATCATTTTTAATCACATTTAACTTGCATTGGGACTAGAAGTTGAATAACAATTGCTTAGTATGCTCTTCTCTCGCGCCTCCAAGCGATCTTGAGAATCAGAAAAATATTGTGAAACGATTTCATCTCCCTTAATAACAATAAAACCTTTAGGAGAGGACAACAACCCTTCTTGGGACTCCTCTTAGTTTACTTTTTCAAACACATCTTAATATTGTAACGAGTCCATACATGCCCACATGCTACAAAGATAAGATAGTGTTGAAATTTGCTTTCTTAGATCAAATCACTAGGGAAGTTTAAAGGTTTTGTAATGGGCCCATACATGCCCACATGATCAATCT
>SNQJ01S0067350.1:86446-101026 GCA_010110895.2 Picea sitchensis | reverse complement strand
AGTTAATTAGGTAATAAAACACTTGTAAGGACCAAGCGAAGTCCACATGCAGCAAGGTGACATCTAAATTCACTAAAAATTGGCACACTTTCACTCACACACAAAAGTCACTTATCACTCACATAGCTTCTTCTTGAAACGTGGAGGTCAAAGTAAGCTTCCTCCAAAGGGATTCCGAGAACACCCCACCCTTTTCTTGACGAAACTATCCACTCCCATTTTTAATCAACGAGGTTGGTTTGCACCCCCAACCTCCCAAAACAACTACATCTAAAAATTTTCTAAAAAATCACTAAGTTTTTCTCCACATGAGGTGCCAAAAGAATTTTTTTAGTCTAGTTAGGATTTCGGGGATAGGCATCCAAATAACTCCCCGTTATCTGGTTCTCACATTGTCAAAACCATAGAAGTTGTCAAATAGGGAACTGAAAAATCCTCCAAGTCAAGTGTTCCTAATACGATAAGGCAGGGAGATACCCGTGAAGGGTTGAAGGCATTTCCGGTTGTTCTATGCTTCCCCCCTTGAGGCACCCACCTCTTGGATGGGATCCAGCCCATGACCCATTTCTTAGGTAAAAAATCTAAATGCCGCACTTTGACCGAAGTACCTAGTGACCAAATTTTAGGACATCTACCCAGGTGGAAATTGTGGGCTGAAATTGCACCTTGATTGGATTTTGTGTGGCTATTGGGAAATATCGCTAGCTCTTTGAAGATATGCCCCCTTTACCCCTCATTATAACCAATTATTTCATCCTTCACTGGTTTATCTTCTAGTGACTTCAGACCCCATTGTTGAGTACCGTTGGAAGGTCTAGTTCTATTTGAGAGGAAAGACATTACGTCTTCTAGGACATGAGAATTTGTTTTCTTTTGATTCCCCATGCAGACAAAACCCACTTACCCACATATATGCTTCTTTTTCAAAAACATTTTATGTATGATGCACCTCTGATTACAGTTTGATTTGGATATATATATTGTGTAACATTCAACGCAAAGGCTCTTGTTTCTATATTACTCTCACCACTATTTGCACACATTCACATAGCTAGTCGGACATCATAGGGGACCCACAGAACCCCTGTCATTCACGACGCTTGCTAAACCTCCCTCCTATCTTAGGGGGAGTGTTTGGTCTTTCCCACTCATTGGCACCTCCTTCACACACTCCTGTGAGTGCTACTGTTTTAGGATTAGATTTTCTTGGTTCTACATTACTTGGGTCCACTTCCCAAGGTCATCCGTTCACTCGCTCTCCTTTACACGGAAGCGGGGGACCAACTTCCTCTCAAGGGGGAAGCACCAACCCACCTAGCCCTCCTCAAGGGTCAGGTTCACAACACNCAGCAAACTCACCAAAGATCCTATATTGCATATTCCCACATGGCCTGCAATGCCCACCAAACTACCTTCAGACATACCAAAGTTTGAAGGAAAGGCAGGCGATGACCCTGCCAACCATGTAGTGACCTTTCACCTATGGTGCTCTTCCAATAGCATTATGGATGATTCCATCAGACTGCGATTATTTCAACACACACTCACTGGCCCATCAGCCAAATGGTATGTAGAAGAAAAATCAGGGTCCCACACAACTTTTGAGTCCTTGGCAAAAGAATTCTTGACCTTCTTCCAATTACCAATCCGCCATGACAATGGTCTAGAACTACTTTCTAATTTCAAACAATCCTCAGCCACACATATCGCTGACCACATTCACGAGTGGCGTAGGCGACGTAGTTTGTGCAAAGAAGAAACCACCAAGAAACATTGTCTTGACTGGTTTCTTAGATCACTTGTCTCTCTCCTCGGTAAGGATGTAGCTTCCACCTTCCCTAAATATGAAGAGGAAGCCATCAGTAAGGCTCAACAGTATGACCTTATCTATGCACAGTCAGGGTATTTATACACTGTACTTCCTGATCTTCCAAAACCTGTGCCATTTGGCCAAGACAAACTTGGGATGTCTCACTCATCAGACAGATTGATTGGTACCACCACTCACCACGATCCACAACCCCAACCACCATCGATGTATGGAACACCTCAATACCCACCGGTATACAGGGGCACTTCTTATTACCCCCCACCCCCTTATCAACAACCATAACCTGTTGTGATACCTCCACCCATCAATGGACCACCGTCGACACCCCCCATACATCCACCTATTCAAACGAACTCTGGTACCCCCTCTACCTTAGCTTATAGTACTAGAAAAATCACTATGCCTTCCTATGTACCTTATGGATTGTTAACCCCACATAATCCATACTTCCCATTTCCTAGTCCCCCACAACCCATGGCTCCCCCACATCGGCCTCATGCGGGGGTGAATTTTGTTCAACCCTCTCTCGTTCAACAATACCAAAATTTCGAGTAGCTGAATACGACCAATCCAACCCATCCATCGAACAATGCCAAAAAGAAAGGATGGAACATGAACAACAACAACCCAGGTCAAGGTAGGAATCAACCCCAGTAGAACCAATCCACTGGGGGCAACCAGAACCAAGGGAATCAAAACCCCCAGGGGGGAAATAGTAATAGACTCTAAGGGAGAAATAACAATAATGTTAAAACCAACTTATCTTGTGCCCTTTTTGGTGATTTCAGCCATTACACCCATCATTGGCCCCAAATCGCCGATTTCAAATGGTTGAAAGACTCTGGTAGTCTTCCCCATCCTCCAGCACCGCCTACCCCTCAATAGGCACCACAACAATACGCCCAACAACCCCCTCCTGTTGTGCTGTAGAATCCCATTCCACATCAAGTTGTGATAAACACCCAACAGGACACATAACATCCTCCACCTCAGGTGGGACAATACCTCAACCCCAACAATCCAGCAGATCGCACAATTCTTCTCACTAGTGAGGAAGAAATAATTTTGCAAACATGTAATCGTCAGTATCATGCACCCATTGAGTCTCCTCCTATCCCTCCAGAGACAAACCCTACACCGATGAGACCCCCGTTAGTGATTCCTCTCCCTTCTGACGAGCCACTGCTTCGCATCCCTCGCATCCCATTGTGCAGGAATGTCCACAACCCACAGGCTAGGGTAGCTCATAACTATAGTTTGGTAGATGACTTAGCACAATCCCCGACTGCCATGTCAGTTTTGGAGGTCCTCCAAACTTGTCCTACTCAACGGACATCATTAATTTCCGCCTTGGGGGCAGTTGACCCCGCAGATACCCAACTCATTACCTTTGATCTTGACAGCGAAGAACCTTGCCTTCCTACCTTGATTGCTTTTCAAATACCAGTAAAAATATGGAACATCACAGTTCATCGGTGTATCATCGATGAAGGTGCATCTACATGCATTATGTCCAAAATGGTATGGCAGAAGTTTGGTTCCCCCGAACTCATACCCTCTGCCATCACCTTACGAGATTATGACGGGTGACCATTGTCCCCTGAAGGGTTCTTCCAAAATGTCCCTGTCGAACTCGGGGGCAAGACTATTCTCATTGACATTGAAGTTATCAATGCCCCACTCAATTATAATATCCTGTTCGGTCGTAGCTACATGTATGATATGAAGGCAATGGCATCTTCCATCTTTCAGACAATGATGTTCCCTCACATTGCGAAGATCGTTACTATCGACGAAGTCTCACATTACAAGCCTAATCCATCTGCCAACATCGATAAAATTCTTCCTCTCATCCACACAAGCCACGATGCATACCCACTCGTCGAGATGGGTCCTGGAATTTTCAAAGATCTATCATTGTTAGGAACTTACCACGGAGCACCACCACTCCTTCATCCTTCCAATCAAGTATGTGTCGTATCATCTAATGAAACTCACATAGACGATACCCTTCCTCCTACTGAGGCTTCTATCATATCTAATGTCCCACTTATCGTAGCACTCCCCCCTCAAGAACCTCCTGCACACTCGTCGACCCCACCAGTCCATGATTTCACCTCTCCCCAAGGACATATCCTAGTTTGGGAGACAGTTCCCCAAGCCATCACCCAAATTCCCTTCTTTTACCCTACACCAGGCATCGAATCTTTTCATGTAGCCTCAATTCTCAACCTACGTAATATGGTGTTAGCAATCCCAGTTTGGTATTTACACCGACCAGAGATGGTCCCTCGACCATCCCTCCCCCCCCCAAAAGAAGGAATCCCCATGACGATTCCCATACTTACTCCCACCACAACTCCACTTACTAACCCCCCTACCACAGCTGGGGGCAGGAGAAAGAAGAAGGAGACCACAACTCCACTTCCTCCACACATCCAACCTCCTTGCACACTATGTGAGAAAGAGGGACACCAAACCAACAACTTCCCATCACTACCAGAGTTACAGAATTTGATTCCACTCAATCACACTCCCCCAACACTCGCCACTACAGCCAGTCTTACCGTTACCACCCCCCATTCCAGTAGTAAAGGGTTGTAGACCAAATTCACTTGCACTATATGTTTAGAATATGGCCATTATACCTACCATTGTCCAGCACTGCCACACTTTCAACAGACATTAGACACAGTACGCTAGAGCTTCCAGAGCAACTCCAGTCCTGCTACGTCCTCCTCCATAAATATCACTGACATCCATTATGTCACCACTTTAGTCAATGAATGTATGAGACACCCTTTCTCTCTCTGTGACTCATTAACTCATTTTACATACCAGTGTCCTATGATCCTTGAATACAGGAAATGCCAATTGACCCTGACCTTGTCACTAGTGGATCTTCATGTCATTTCTCCCAAACCCGAGGCCCTTCCAATGCCTCCATGGTTCTTAGACGACTTATCTAAGGATTCATCCTCCAATCCCCCCAACTCTCCCGCTCATTCCCCTATGGAAATTTTACACCCAACTACCACGGGTACCCCTCAGTACTTCAATATTTGGTTTATGTCAAGCGAACCCTCACCATCTCCTAGCATTGTTCCCCCTGTTTCTTCCTCACCAGGGGGAAACCACACGACAACAGTCACTGATATCACTCTTCATGACCCCTTGTATTCCCATCACTTCTAATGCGACGAAGAAATACTCGAAGAGTTAAACCACCCGGACTATCCCTGGGATGCGCTACACCACTGCGCACTCTTCTTTTCACAGGAAGCCTCCACGCCTCCTAACCAACACCCCATTTACACGGTTGAAACCAAAGATTTTATCCCATCAAGGCCTATCGACTAGTTCCAAAACCCCATTCATGCCCCTGATGCTTTTGAATAAGGCAACATGGCCAACATTTCCCCAACCATTAAAATCGACATTTCCATTTTAAATGGCATCGTCGAGGAAATCACCATTGGAGCTGCTTGCACTCCTCATGATATCACCGCATATAAATCCCTCTTCCAAGAATACTGGGATATTTTTTCCTGGTCATACATAGAAATGCTTGGCCTCGATCCCTCTATCATCAAACATCGCATCGACACATGGCCCAACATTACACCAGTTCATCAAAAACAACGACCGCTACACCCATCCAAAGATGCGGCTATCAAAGCCGAAATTGACAAATTACGTGTTGCTGGGTTCATTTACCCCATCGCCTATACCTCATGGGTTTCCAACCTTGTACCCGTTAACAAAAAATAGGGCACTATCCGTGTTTGCACAGACTTTCGCGATCTCAATCACGCATGTCCCAAAGACAACTTTCCAATGCCTTTCATCGATCAAATTATCGACGACTGCACAGGCCACAAGGCTCTATCCTTTATGGATGGATTCTCTAGTTATAATCAAATCCAAATTCACCTCGTCGATCAGTATAAAACTGCATTCACTACCCCTTGGGGTACTTTTTCATATCGTGTCATGCCTTTTGGATTAAAGAATGTCGGTGCAACTTTCCAGCGGGCTATGACATACATTTTCATGATCTAGCTCATATCATCCTCGCCTACTTGGATGACCTCACAACTCGATCCAAGAAACGCACCCAACATATTGATGATTTACGAATCATCTTTCAACGATGTCGTCAGTAAAATATCTGCTTGAATCCACTCAAGTGCATGTTCTGTGTCACTACAGGGCACCTCCTCATCTTTATTATTTCCCAAAGCTGTATTACCATGGACCCCCTCAAATTCCAAGCTATCACCAAAATTCCACCTCCCTGGAATTTACGTCAACTTCAGAGCCTACAAGGCAAAGCTAACTTTCTACGACGATTTGTCCTAGACTATGCCATCCGCGCACACAGTTGCCTTCGCTTACTACGTCACGGCATCCCATTTCACTGGGATGACCATGCCCAACAGTCATTTGAAGATATTAAAACAACACTCTCGAACGCACCTTTAATCAATGCACTTGACTACAATCACGACTATATCCTCTACGTACCAACATCAGCTGTATCAGTAGCAGGAGTTCTCGTCCAGCTAGGTGATGAAAATCATGATCATGTCATTTATTACGTTAGTAAAAACCTCTCAGGGCCACCCTTGAAGTATAAACATGAAGAGAAACTTGCTCTTGCAGTCGTCCTCGCATTCTAGAAACTGCGCCACTACATTCTGCTTCGCACAACAAAGGTCGTCGCAGATTCCAACCCTATGCAGTACTTGCTCAGTCATCGGTAGGTTAACGAAAATTTTTCTCAATGGATCGTTATCCTTCAGGAGTACGACCTCGAGTTCTCAACACCTAAGAGTAAGAAGGCCCTCATTCTCGCCAAACTTGTCACAACCCTCCCCTCTAACACCACCCGTACCCTCGTCAACACCGACTTTCCCGACGAACATCTCTTTTACATCACTTCGAATGATCCTTGGTACGACGACCTCCTCATCTACCTCTGAACTCAAAATTTTGGTAACCACCTTTCACGAGATGATCATCATCATATTCGCCATCAGGCCCCCCGCTACCTCCTCATCGAAGACATCCTATACCGGCGGGGAGTTGATACCATTCTTCGTCGATGCTTGACTATTGACGAGGCTGATAGATTCTTAAATGAATGCCACAACAGTGCATGTGGGGGCCATATTTCGGGCATATCCACTGCTCAAAATATTATCTGAGCCAGTTAATTTTGGCCTACCTTGTTTCACGATTGCATTCACACCGTAAAATGATGTGAGAAATTTCAGCTCTATGCCAATAAAGCCCGAGCTCCCCCCACTCTTCTTCATCCTGTCATCATTGTTGACCCTTTTTGTAAATGGGTCATTGACTTCATGACTTGTAATCCCCCCTCCAGCAATGGTCACAAATACATTGTTGTCGTTGTTGATTACTTCACCAAATGGGTAGAAGTTATGCCCACCTTCAACAACACCGCTGACACTGCAGTGCATTTTTTCTTTAACCACGTCATATCTCACTTTGTAGTACCACTCCAACTCATTTATGATCATGGGAAACACTTCGAGAATGAGATCTTCGTCGAACTCTCATATCGGTTAGGATTCTCTCATGAGTTTGCCTCACCATATTACCCTCAGTCTAATGGACAAGTCGAAGTAGTTAACAAAGTCCTCAAGACCATGTTACAGCGCACGGTTAATAAACATAAAACCAATTGGCATCATATGTTATTTTCTACGCTATGGGCTTACCATACGACTGTGAAAACAACTACTGGTTTCACACCATTTCATCTAGTCCATGGAGTTGAGGCCACTCTTCCCATCGAGTGTGAAATTCCCACCTTACGAACCGCAATTGAGCTATTACCCGACACTGCTCCAATGGAGCAGTGCTTGCTGAACTTAGAGTCTCTGGATGAAGATTGTCGATCTTCATTACAGAACAATGAGGCAGCTAAAAAATGATCCAAGGCTACCTTTGATCGACATGTCAACCTTCGCTCATTTCGCGAAGGCGACTTCGTCATGGCTTACGATATCTCTCATGATACCTTTGGCCATGGAAAATTCGAGTCACTCTGGCATGACCCATACATTATCCAACATTGCCTCACCAACAGCGCATACATCCTGGCCTCCCCCGAAGGCCTCTCTCTTAAAGAACCTGTCAACGGGTTGTATCTAAAGAAATTTTATGCTTAAACGTAGTCATTCTACTTTAGGTTATTTCTTTTATAGCATTTTTAATCTTTTTTCCATGCCTCATGTCTAAAATATCCTTTGTGCTATTGACAGATGCTTCCCCCACCAGCCTACCACATCGGCTATGCTAACAGTGCTAGCCATTGGACACAAAACCTCGCTTCGGCTGCTTGGGATCTCTACACCCCCTCACATGAAATGATCCATTCAAGTGGCATATGTTTGGGTTCAGTGACCAACAACCAAGATGAATACACTACCGTCATCGGCCTCCTGGCCGATGCCCAACATCATTGTATTCGTCACCTTAGCATCTTCCTCGACTCTCAACTAGTCGTACTCTAGCTCAACAATGTGTACCGCATCTGTGATCCTTGCCTCTTTCACAAATACCTACAGGTTATACTTTTATCTTGACATTTTTATTCCATTACATTTACACATATTCCAAGACAATTGAATCAAATTACGGATAACCTAGCTAATATTGTGTTAGATTGGCATATATCACATCAAGCTACCTCTACACATACATAAACATATAACACAAACTGTCATCACATATATAGATTAGACATCATCAATACATTAACAAAACACATGTAAACATCACATTGATCTCAAAAATGTATACTCATGTATATATTGAAAGGTCCACAGTGCCATCCAAATGTTTACATACAAAAATACAACTATTTGTAGGCCAATGAAGCACCTCAGTACAAAATGGGCTCACCAGCCTATATACAAAAAATATATATACATCAATACATAGAGCACCACTCATGGTGCCTTTAGAGCACCATCGCCTGCTCCTCCCTCAGGCGGTGGCGACCCACCACCACCTGCCCCTCCCTCAGGCGGTGGTGGTCCACCCCCTACTGGTCCCTCCTACCCCGACGACAGTCATCTGGTCATCGCAACACCAACCACTACTTCTCATCGTACTACGGCCCTCCATGGTGGTGGAACCCCCATGCACTGCTCCAGGATACCCTCATCCTGGATGCGAGACCATATGCCCTCAGGCACATCCTGTAAAACCACCTCTAGATGATGGCGTATGTCCTCAAAATCCACTCCGACAGTCGCCAGAGGAGCGTGTGATGGCCCAGCACCAGGGTCATCAAACCGGCATCTCCTCACTGCCCTCTCCGGCTGAGCTAGTCACATCGTAGCATCCTCACGGTGTTGTCTCTCTCCCCGCGACAGTCTCTCCGGCTTCTGACGAGCCGACGCTCTCTGCAACTCCACCTCATGCCCACGAGGTGCCACATCTGCACATACAAACAAACAACAAAGAGTATCAACATCTATATCATATACATATGGCATGCTATCTCAAAAACACAAAAACATACATATCAACATCATCAACATACCTCGTCGGTCAAACACCTCCCCTGGAGGTAGCACCATGTTTGGATCCTCCCAGAAGTCAACCCCGACATAGGGGTGCTACAATATCACCTATGACATTTTCCGCCATACATGTGATGCCTCTGCAGTGAAGAAGTCACCACCCTCACCACCACCATTGCACAACAACACAGTCGACCACCGCCTCAGCCATGACTCTCACACCCTAGGCACACCCAGTAGAATCCTAGGGCGCAACATCGACACCCTCTCCAGAAACCAAGCCACTAGGATGGACCCGAAGGCAAACTCCCCCATATCCGTTGACCGATAGTGGTCCAGCTGCCCCACCATCCTGGAATGTAGTGTAAGCCCCCAGGCGAAATGCTCATTGGCCAACACTCTTTCCATCACCATTAGCTAGCCACCGCTGATCTGCTGCATCGCCAGCAAACCATACACTCTCACAATCATCGCTGCTATACAACGATGCACTAGGGCATCCATCGCCCCAATTCTCACAACTGTTCCGGACATATAGTTTGGCCCCGAACAATATCTTCAACCCACCGTCGCTAGCAGCATATCTCTTGGTAGCACCGGCTCCATCGGTAGGGGCGTTCCCCGAAATGGGAGCCCAGTCAAAAAATACACATCCTCCACTGCAGTGAAGGGAATCTTCTCTCCCCACACTATGAAGCAGTTCCGGTCTGGACTCCACATCTAGATAAGAAACTGCAGGAGATACTCCTGTGCCCATATCAAGGGGCACTCAAAGAACTTCAGCAACCCACAGGCTGCAAAAGTCGCACGTATGCCCGGCTCCTCAATAGCCACGATGTCTCGTAGTTGGGACCAATCCCACTCTCGCCAACCAATAGGCATCATGCACAAATCTCACCTGCACAACATAAAACCGTCCTAAGTCAGCCACATGGACAATCAACAACATAAAAAAGACACGTTTTACATCCGTCAACCTTGCCTCCACGACATGGTTGTTCAACCCACAGGCACGCACACATGCATGCCTGTACACCCCATAGATGTGCACATGTGCATGCCTATTCACTACATATGTGCGCACGTGTGCACACCTGTTCACTACACAGGTGCGCTCTCAAGCATGTCTGTTCACTATACAGGTGCGCACATGTGCGCATTTGTTCAACCGACAGGCGCGCACATGTGCGTGCCTGTTCAACCAACATGTGCGCCCATTATCCCCTTACCGACACTTGCATGTGCATATATCTAGTGGACAGGTGCCCATGTGTGCGCGCCTATTACCGAATTGCTCGCACATGTGGGGCCCATACCCCTAAACACCCCTGTACGGCCCTCCGTACAGCCCCTACCCAAAAAATTGAAACCCTAATTCTATGCAGGATGATCAGACCACTAACCTGACGCTCTTGGGTCCTCAATCAGATGCCTCATCCTCCCAGAATCTCACAATCTCCTCTGAATGCTTCTAGTCCAATCACTATAGAATCAAGTACAAATGAGGTGGCAATGTGGGCCCTACAACTATATATAGGCCTTTTTGCCAAACTTCCACTCACCATTCCGGGAGCCCCAAGTGTCCATTTCTCGATCTTTCTTCAGCCATGGGATCAACATCCTGTCATCTACATCACAATAGTCCCTAGGCTTCTTTTCATCCTGAGCCCCCGGATGCCATTTTTCATACCCTAATCAGGTACGCATGCACATATTCACACTTATCAAATACATGCTCATATATTCGATTATCTTCAAATATTGTTCACGTCGGGTATTTGGTTTTCATGTGTGCAGGTACTTGGTCATCATACATTGACACAACCCCTTCAGGTATATACTCAGCACTGACATGTAGTCATTCCCTCTGAATCTCACTTACATTTCCAGTCACACCCTCTGACATTTGCCTCTAGGATCCCCATTTTCGGCTCTGCAGTACCCAAACCTCCATTTTCATCTTCGATACTGTCACCTGGTAGCACTCTTACCCACATGAGTTGTCCCATTCATAGCACCCTTTGGCACTTCTGACACTCATGTTATTTTTCAAAACCCTTTAGGGATGGGAGTCCCGATAGTCTTACATCATGTCGCGAATCAACCACATACTCCTTCTCCTCATTTTGCTAGCTTTCCCAATGGACTCCCAGATTATCTCTCCATGGTTCTATGGTCGGGCTAAACCTCCGCAGTAGCATGAACCCTCCATTTCATCCACAATCCATTTACCCATCTGCAAATCTCCCTTCATTTCACCTACCTTATACAAGAACCCACCCATGGGACCCCCACCCTTCATCAGTTCTCCGAGCAAATTATGCCCTACACGAGCCAACCATATCACACTGGGGCACCCGTTTCTGTATTTGTACACTTATCTCCAATTATTTGTTATTTATTGTACAAACCCCTTTATTTCCAGTCGTTACATTACCTTTTTGTTGTCACCTTTGGTGACCTGCTTCCCTTTTTTTGGCCAACCGCAATGCATGTCACCCTTGGTTGGAGCACTACTTATCATCCACCCTTGCCAGCATCATCCATATCTTCAGAGTATCCCATAGGCCACTTACCTCTTCCCTCTGAATTTGTTCACCTTGTCCCACCTCTGGCATAACTTATCCCCGGTCTTGTCGTCCCCCTAACACTTGACCTCATTGAACGGTTGTGGCCACTTTTTATCTCACATATACTCCAACCAAGGGAAGTCTTGAGTCTTCCTACATCTTAACTTCATCCATGTACCTCCTCCACTTCCTAACCTCATCGAGTAGATTTCAAGAAGCCATTTTCTTCTGGGAGTCACGTACCCCTTTTTTGTCGACATCAACATAGTTTTCCAGAAGGGCGACAGTATCTTGATTCTCATTACTCACCCAATGAGAGATCTCGGATGGAAAAGGGCGACACAAAATTTCTCCCTGTTGTCATTGACCCCCATAACATTTGATGTCAACACTTTTTCATGTTACTGTGGGTCTTACTTTGCGACTATTGCAGTTAGTTCTTTCATTTGCCGAAGACCTCTGAACTTGGTTGGGCTATCAATGCCCACATAATCGGTGATACTTATTACCATGATCACTGCCTACTATTTAGAGTATTTTCATCCACAGAATTGTCTTCTGCCTTTATCACAACCACCCTTGAGGGCGCTGCAGTTGTCTACACCAACACTTCATTCCTCTTTTTTGAGTTACATGACACAAGCATGGGGCATGCTCACCTCGTTTGTACACAGTTTTCTTTTTCACACACCTCATGGAAGGTTGGGTTCTACCGGTTCCTTTTTCCCTCCAACAGATCACTCTAGATGATCCCACTATTTCTCTCTCTTACAAAAACACTCTCAGTAGAAGAAACATTGATGGATTTCGGCTATACGTATGCTCCTAACCTCATCCATCAGGGGGCATCTATTATCATTGAAATTTCGTCCGCACATGGTTGCAAGAAATCAACATCGTCAAACAGTGATGAAGTCATCCATGGACCTGAATTAACACCAAAGCATTCATAAAGGGTCAAAAAATATACAAATTAGTGAAAAATTGAAGGGCGCTATGAAGACATTGGGCGCACGCGCACATGCACGGAACAGGAACGCAAAAATCATGCACATGCGCACGATGCGTGACTGTTATCGCAAAAAGCCACGCACCTGAGAAACGACGCATTTATGAGAGTGGTCGGCCTCCCACCCACTTATGGTTCAGCTCCCAAGCCGATTTGACACTCAAATCTGGAATGGATTCGTCTGGATGGCTGGTCAAAGACCTAAAAATGCCCTAATTAGCCTCTTTTCACACTACAAACTAGTTGAACAATAGCTCAAAGGAATGCTATAAAAAGGCCATGGATACACTTCATTTTTCAAGGAATTCAAAGCAAAGTTATGCTGCCATTATTCTCTTGAGGACTCTATCCTTGCCAAGAGTATATTTGCACCATTGCATTGGGCAATTCATCTCACCCCTTGAGTGGATTTGTAAAGAGTTCTTTCATCATTTTCCATTTTTATTTGTTGTAAGAAGAGCTTTCTTGTGGGGGTCCAAGAGCCCTCCCTTGGAGGAAGAAGGGACTCATAGTCCCCTTACTTCTCGGTGTATTCTTTCACTAATATCAACCTTATCATTGGTGACATGGGTCTTATTGTTCTTTTTGTTTCTATGTCCCTATGCTCATGAATTTAGTTGTTATTGCATTTCTTAGTTTAATTCTTAGATCTTGTTTTCTATTTCTTTCCCTAACTCTTTTCCTTGCAGTTGTCCTGCTCAACAGACCCAACTGAGCTTGCAAGCACCTCTATTTTTCTCACTAAGGTGACGGAAGAGGCGCAACACTAACATAACATTTTTATGATGTATTTATAACAAAATCAGTAGATAATAGATTCATATGTGAGATGACCTCTATAGCCTAGGATTCTCCATAAAAAACTCCTAATCTAACATTTGTTCTGGTGGATCTAACAGACTTCTAGAACCAGGGAACCTATTGGTAAAAACTCTAACAAAAATAAATGTCATGAAGTGTTGTCACTTGGGTGCAACTTCTCTGCTTATTATTCCTTCATGTTGATTCATTTTCCATATGTGACTTTGGATAACTATGGTGGGAAACATCTGCAGTCAAAAGAAGATAGTGCCATTGGTAATTCACTAGCCTAACTCAGCGCGGCTCTTTTATGGAACAAGAGTCTTCTAGACGATCATGGAGGAAAGTCATGACTGGTTATGAAATGGAAGACGTGGAATCAGTGTCCAATGGGGATAAGGGACAAGTGAATGTGAGGAGGATTAAATCCCCATTGTGGATTAATCATGTCATTATTATTATTATTGTTATTGGATTAATCCCCATTGTGGATTAATCATGTTGGTAATTGTATAAGGAACAAATCCCCTTTTGCGGATTGGTCATTAGACAATTACAAAGGGAAGAATAAGAAGTTGGCCCCAGCAGTTATCATGGAAGACCCAAGATTAATTAAAGGTGGGTTTACCCACCCAGAGTGAGAGGTCAGCCCTGCTAGTTGTGACCTTTCACATGTGCCAGTCTTGTATAAATAAGAGGCTAGCGCCTCACTTCAAGCACACAACTCACTTGCTCATTCTCTTATGAGGCAAGCTGCAATTACCAGTTGGAGAGAGGGAGAAGAGTGGCGCATCTCTTGGGGAGGAA